>PVKC010044172.1:0-11641 GCA_004027635.1 Crocidura indochinensis | reverse complement strand
GGACAGGGAGGAGAGAGATCGAACCAGGGAGAATTAGAATCTTTTGGCCAAACCTTTTGTCCCCCCAACCTCTGTGTGTGAGTCATTTCTTGTGGACGGTTTTGCTAAGGCTTCCCCCACGGCTCATGGCTGGATACATCAGCCAAGCGTTTAGCAACTTTCTTTCCCAACACGGGTTTAGATACTTTGTCTCCCAACATCCCTGTTTGCCTTGATTCTCTTTGAACAGTTGATCTCACTTTTTTTTTTAGCCATACTTGGTAATGCTCAGTTGCTATTTCTGGCTCTGTGCTCAGGCATAACCTATGGAAGTGCTCAGTGGCCCATATGTTGGTGTCTGGAATTTGAGCCATGTTTAGACTTAACCAGTGAACTCTCTTCACTGACTATCCCTAGTTCCCCCCATGTCCAGGAAATCTTAAATTTCATTGCCTAAAGACCAGGATGTTATTCAACTTTAAAAAGAGCTATTAAATAAGGGTTGACATCTTTTTTGCTTTTCAGGCTGTGGCTGACAGAGAAAGTGAGTGTACCCCAAAGGGATAAAACCAGAGGAGCACTCTATTCCATGGCCATACTTATCCCCCAGTCAGTGAACCCCAATAGAACATGTAGAAAACACCACACTGCAAGGACATCATGGGAAACAATGTAGAACATCACCGAGCTTAGAGAATGAAGATGGTATCTCCAAAGACCCAACAAGTACTGGCCATGTTTATATCATCTCTGGTAAGGCCTTTAGAGAAAAAATTTGGAGAATGTTCAAAGAATTCAATCCATGGAATGAACCAAAAGAATCACAAATAAGACTCAAGAAGATATGAAAGTAGAAATAAGAAAACTTCCAACTGAAATATCAGGGTTGAATCTTTTGCTTTTGCTTGAATCCCTTTGCAAGTGATTGCAGATAAAGTTTTTTCTGGCATTTTGAATCATGGGGATGTTCTTTGGAATCTAGGGATTAAGCTGCCATAACAAACTCATCCAGAGGTTCACTGATCTCTCTCACCAAAGGCTCCTAGAATGTCAGTCACTTTCCAGAGACTGCTTTCTGAACTACTGTGAAATTACTGGGATTGATCTGACAAGCCAAGCAAATCCTTCTTAGAGTTGGAACGCCTTTACTGCACTGTATCCCAGCTCCCTTCATCATGGAAGAGTCCCCTGGAGTGTGCACACTCTCAAAAGGGTCCCCCAAAATGCAGGTGTTCTGATGACATTGGCCTTGGGGTACGAACTTGTCCCCTCGCCCCAAAATGCTAGGAAATATGGTAACACATGTACAATCAATCACTGAGCATTGTCTCTGCCACACAGTGGATTTCTAAAGTATGGGAAATTGGTCTTTTATTTTTGGTGTGTTTTTTTTGTTTGTTTTGTTTTGGGCAGAAGAGGAATTAGGGCTACATCTAGCAATGCTCAGAGTTTACTCCTGACTCTGTTTAGGGGTTATTCAGTTCTCGGGGATCAGATGTGGTTACTGGGATAGAACCAGATGTACAAAGCAGGCACTGTAATGCCTATGATGACTCTCTGGCCCTGAAGTTGAGTGTTTCTGAGGCAGGAATGACTCTGGTCCAGGAACTCAGCCTCAATGGGATCACTATCCCTGAGAAATGCAGAAAAGGACAAGAAGCCAGCTTCCTTCAAAATGCTTAGCTTTTGAGATATGGTTGCCCACTGGCTTTCCCTCCCAAGGTAAAGACATCAGCCTTGGAGCAAGGTGTGACAGTTAGGGACTGTGGCCCAGAGCGGAGACCAGCAGCCTAGCAGCAAGATTGCAAGGACCTTTCTCCACTAGTACATGATGAAGAGAACCAAGCAGAGCTCAGTCTGTGGGGGAAGACCGCCACCTAGTGGCCCTTCTGCCTGCAGCCTGCAGTTTCTTCTCTAGGATTTTGGGGGGTCCTGGTGATTTAGTTGCACACCTTCACCTTATTTCAGAGCACTTGGGATGGCTCCCAGAGAGCAGGTAAACCAGATCTTGCATAGCATCCCGCCACAAGTAACTTTTCAATTCATCATTACTAAAAAATAAAGAGGATGAAATCATAGTTCAGGAGCCAGCAAACTAGGGCAGAAGAGGGAAAGTGAAAAAATGAGTAAACAAAGAAAGTAAGAGTTTCTCGTGGATGGCCTGAGGAACAGAGTTTGCATCCAGACCTGACTTGAGAGAAATAGGAATGAAGTGTCAGGTTCAGGGCTGAAATAACACTTGCACATGCACATTCATGCTTACATACTCAAGCACTTACATGCACTCACACAAGCACACTCACACTTGCACAGTTGCACGTTTACTCACACATGTTCACAGTTGCACATCCACACTAATACATGCACACAAGCACACATTCACACATGCACACACACTTGCATATTCACTCATGCACGCTCACACATAAACACTCACACAAGCACTCACACTTACATTTTGCACACTCACTCATGCATACTCACAAATTAGAAGGATAGGTGCATTGGAAATAAGAACTCTCTCCGTGTTTCTTGTCCCACAGCTCCTGAGTGAAAAGGAAGAGCAACCAGGCAATGAGAGAAGCCAAAGCAGGTGAGCGCAGCTATGAATGAGGCCAGACTGGGCACGGCAAGAACCTTCTTTCCAACATCAAAGAGAGTACATCAAAAGTCCAGGCAAATGAACCCGATTTCCAGCCACTGAGAGAGCAAAATAAGGTGAGAGCTTTCTTCTAAGAAGTCACTTTCTGCCCACAAGAGAAGTTGCTCTATTTCCTGAGGCCCATTCAGACTTGAAAGGCACCAGCTGGGTGCTAGATGCAAATTGGTCAAAAGTACAAAGGTGAGAAAACAGACAGCACAGCTGGTCCTCCAAGAACACAGCCTCATGGATGCCATTTTATTATCAACACTAATGAGGGGGGAAAATCTATTCCTAAGTCTGGGTACTGTTTGTAGTATTTACATAATATCTCAATGTCTATGTGAAGAGTTTCTCCAGGTCAAGTACAACTGCTCTCCAGCATGTGGGTGGAGTGTTATTGCATATCTACTTTGACTAAAAATTCTGTGATTTTAGGAGGACAGGAAAGAGGTCAGACACTTTAATTCTTAATTTTAATTTTTTTTTTTTGGTTTTGGGGCTAAACCCAAAGGCATTCAGGTGTTACTCCTGGCTCTGCATTCAGAAATCACTCCTGGCAGGCTTCAAGGATCATATGGGATGCCGGAAATCGAACCCAGGTCCATCCCGAATCAGACACGTACAAGGCAAATGCCTTACCGCTGTGTTATCTCTCTGAGTCCAGACACATAATTCTTGTTGAATTCACCCTATGATAAAATAACTTTATTATAAGTCATTCCAGTTTAAGTAACCACTTATTGAAACCTGTCAAGGGTGTCCAATGGGCACTTGCTAAGCCCATGAAAACAGAAAATTTAAGAATTGAAGAGACGGTAGCAATTTTAGACAGAATAAACTTTATGATAATACCTAGGGATTGAACCAAAGAGCGATATTTCATGAAGATCAAAGGCACAAATAATCGGAAGGCATCATAATTATAATAAGTATATTTTCATTTAGTGACTGAGAACCAAAGTAGCTGAAGTAAAAGCTATCAGGATTGGAAAAAGGAGAAACATAGTTAAGTAATTATTATGATGAGAGACTCAGGACTCTTCTCAACAGTTGAGAAACTATGAAAACAAAGAAATGAGTCAGTGATAGAATTGGGCAGTATTTTAGTCAACTTAATCTAACGTTTATAAAATATTCCACTCAGTAAGCCCATGCTCTTTGAAGTAGGCATGGGTTCATTTCTAGGTCAGTCCAGGTTCTAAATGATCAAGTTTCACTAATTTTAAGCAGTTCCTCTGGCCCTCATGGGATTAGGCATTCAAAATTATACAGAAAAAATGAGTGTATGTCCCTAAATGTTAGAAATTAAACTACATAATCTAACTCTCCAAGAATCCTAAGCCCGAGTCATGGGATACAATGAAGATTATTTTAAACTCAGTGAAAATAAACATTAATGCATCACTCATTAACAGAAGAATAAGAAACAAAAACCAACAAAACAGAAAGTCTAGAATAAGGACAAGGAATAGTCTAACATCTGTAAAACAGCTAATGCATAAACTGTGATAAGGATATAAAGAACAAAAATCACTTAAAAGTATTACACAAAAAATGAAGTCATGAAATTTTCCTATACATGGATGGACATGGAGTCTATTATGCTGAGTGAAATAAGTCAGAGGGAGAGAGAGATAGACACAGAATAGCCTCACTCATCATGGGATGCAAGAAAAATAAAAGACATTATTGTAATAATATCCAGAGACACTAGAGATGAGGTTTGAAAGGATTGGCCCATGATATGAAGATTACCCCAAAGATTGATGAGTGCAGTTAGAGAAATAACTACACCGACAACTATCATGATAATGGTAGTGAGTGATAGAAATAGAATGCCTGCCTCAAAGAGAGGCAGAGATTGGGGGAGGAAGGATGGGAATGGGTGGGCATTGGTGGAGGGAAAGTTGCACTGGTGAAGGGGGTGTTTTTTGTTTTGTTTTTTTGGGGGGTGGGGTTTGGGGCCACATCTGGTGACAGCCAGGAGTTACTCCTGGCTATGCCCTCAGAAATCGGTCCTAGCTTGGGGAACCAAATGGGACGCCAGGAAATCGAGCAGCAGTCTGCTCTAGGTCAGCCGCATGCAAGACAAATGCCCTACTGCTGCGTCAAAGCTCCGACCTCCAGGGTTGTTCTTTTTTATAACCGAAACCCAACTACAAACATGTTTGTAATCATGGTACTTAAAAAAAATTAAAAAACGTATTATGCAAAATTCAGCACTATCCATAGCATAAACTCTCAAATGGTTCTGAATATATGGAATGTCTCGGCCTGATGAGGGAATATAAAAGAGTTACATGGAATTCTTTCTCCTATGCAGGACAACAGCCAAATTCATAATAGCTGCAAACCCGAAACCAAGTAAATGCCCTTCAGTCAAGAAATGTGGAAAATGGGGTCTAGCTGCAGTGTTGAAGGCTCAAAAATAGCAAGAAACACGCTATGACAAAACCACCACCTTGCCTGACTTTCAAAGTATCACAGACGCCAAGGGAAAAAAGCCAGACAGAAAAGGGCCATATTTGTAGCACAAACCTTTTTCTTTTGTAATGAAAGTGCCCGATTTAAGCTTTGATGCTGAGGAATTCACTTCAAACAGGGAAATTTCAAATATATATAACATCAGCCACTGGGAACTTTATCCAATATGTCCAACTAGGCACCCCCAAATTCACACATGGCACACAAACACACTCATACATATGCATACATGCATATGCCTCTACACACACTCTCATACATGCACATATAAACTCAGGCTCACAAATAAACACCATACAGTCATACATGCATGTAGATACCCACCAAATACACACACATTCACACACTCACACACACACACACAAACACAACTCACTCTGTGACTTTCATTTTTTCTGTCTCTGTCTCCCTTTCTCTCTCAGCAACTTCACTGTGACCCAGGTGTGCTGTTTAATCTGGGGGAGGGGGGTCTTAGTAATTAGCCTCTCTTTTTCCAAAATTGTCTGATAGCCATTGCTAAAAGCCTATTATAATTATAATTTAAAAAACCACAGACTAGGCCAGCGATGATATTGGTTCTCAAAAGATTGAAACCGCCCCTCCCAATACTATTCTGTGATCACATAACAGTGAGGGTGGAAGCATAGTCACTTATAGGCAAGGGAAGAGTCCTATTAGGAGTGATTCTCTGGCACTGGACATCTAACTGGATTCCAACTCTTAGCTTGTATACTAAGTGCAGCCATCCCAGAAATTTTACATTTATTTTTTATAATATCTTTATTTAAGCACCATGATTACAAACATTTTGTAGTTGGGGTTCAGTCATAAAAAAGAACAGCCTCCCTTCACCAGTGCAACCTTCCTATCACCAAAGTCCCCCTATCTTTCTCTTCCCCCATCTCCTGCCTGTCTTTGAGACATTTTATTTCTCTCACTCATTTCCATTGTCATGATAGTTGTCAGTGAAGTTATTTCTCTAACTGTTCTATAGAACTAGTCTACAGAAGAATTTACCATGGTGGAGGTACAAGGGACTTAAGGGACTGGGGTTCAGGGAATTCAGGGGCTGAGATACTGAGCTAATGGTGGCGAGACAAGGACTCTGGTGAAAGATGCGGTGTTGGGAAATTGTTCCAGGCTAGAGTGTGGTACAACCGGTAGAGTGCTTGCTTTTCACACAGCCACCTAAGTTTGAACCCTGACACAAAGAGACATAACCCCCAAACCCACCAGGAATGACTCCAGAGCACAGTCAGAGGAAACCCTTCCACTGCATCTCACACGTGTCCACCCATCCATCATATGTGCCCTGTGTGTGTGGAGCCCACTGGGTATATATGTGGGGGCCTACTTATGTATATAGGGGAATCCATTGTGCATGAGGTCACTATGGTGCACCGTGTGGAGGGCTCCTGGGGACACAGACCATCAGACCCACATGCTCTCCCTCCAATCCCTCTAGGCAGCATCCTGGAAAGCTCAGAACCCTCGCTCTCCAGGCAGGATCTCCAGGTAGGGACGTCCCCATGACTGTCCCTGAAAGCTTCTCTCCTTCCCTAGGCAGAACCCAGCCTCGTTCTCTCTTTTGCAGGTGCACCCCATAATTTGTTGTCCTATTACAGGGATCCTGGTGGTGTGGGGGTGAGGGAGCCCCGCCTGAGTTTCTGGGTGGAGGAATCTGGGGCTCGGGGCACCCTCATGACCCCCGAGTGAGCCCTCAGAATACCCCCGCTGGGTGTCCCTCGCATCCTTTGCTGCCAAACCAAGCAGCCTTGCTTCAGGCTCCATTCCAGCATCCAAACTCCAGCATGCTCAGCCTGGGCCTGAGGCGTGCAGCGCGCGACCCCTGGCGGTCACTGACAACAGTGCCCCCACGCCCGATTAGGCTTTTTGGGCCCCCTGGATCCGGGAACTGGGCCAGAGTGGATGGAACAAGGTGGACTCTGCAGTAAACAATCCAGGCAGCCTTCGGGAAAGACCCAGTAGACCCTGAGGGGTACAGAGGCAAGAGTCCTGAGTAGGTCGGGGGAGGGGGAGCATTTTCTTCACATCTCCCAAAAATAGATGGAGGAGTGACACACTTCAGTATCTCCACTGGGGGTACAGCACCCTGTTGGTCTTGGACAGACTAAGTAAGATGAGGTACATGCGTACATGGTGCTTCACTCAGCTAGTTGAGCCTGAGCCATAGTAGAGGGTAGGGTGCTAGCTTTGCATGTGGCTAATCTGGGATCATTCCCTGCCTGGCGCCACATATGGTCCTGAGCTCTGTCAGGAGTGAGCCCTGAGCACAGAGTCGGAGTGAGCATCAGGAGTGACCCCCCGGGGGCCGGGCGGTGGCGCTGGAAGTAAGGTGCCTGCCTTGCCTGCGCTAACCTAGGACGGACCGCGGTTCGATCCCCCGGGTCCCCATGCGTCACCGGGTGTGGCCCAAAAACCAAAAAAAAAAGGAGTGAGCCCCGAGCACAGAGCCAGCAGTGAGCCTGAGCACGGTCAGGTCCGACCCCCAAACAAACATGAAACAGATGGCATTTTATGGGGACCTAAAAAGTCAGAAGGATAAAGACAAGTGGATGACAAGAACCCACATAAGGGCTCGGCCACTGAGCAGCCTACCCCGGCAAGAGCACAACTGAGGGGAGTCTGAGAGCTTGACGTCAAATAGAGGCTGAAAACCTTAAATGTGCATCCATGGAGTGGTGCCCCCAAGGGGTGCTCAGGTGGCAATAAGAACCCTTCCATGGTTCTGCCATCTAAGCTGATGGTTCAGAGTTTGGGCCCGAGGATACTGTTTGGGCTCCAACAATGCTCGGGGTCCCCATGGCTGTAACCTGGCCCTGCTCAGGGGCCCATGTGGTTGGTGTCAGGGATGAAATGGGGCCTGAGCCCTCCTCCCTCTGTGCCCCAAAAGGTCAACATTCTTACTCAGCCTAGACTCGACTTTCTCCAGGTTTTTCCCACCTTCCCTGCAGCCCTGCTGTGCATTCGCTCTGGTTTGTGATCACCAACTGAGTAAGGGAAACTGGATGGCCATCCAACCTTTCCCAGGTACCCTTATCTTTGCACACTATGGGTTAGCACTCAGCCAGCTACCTTTGAGAAGTTCTGGAGGGTTTGTTCCCAGTCCAGGAAGCCTGGTGCTACCCCACACCCCCCAGTGCCAGGGCTGAGGTCAGCGGGGATGTCCCCAGGGGTGACAGAGTAGCAAAGGCTGCCCCAACCCTTTGGCCATGTGGCCTGTGCCGTGGCCACTCAGCTCTGATACTGGCACCTCCCCCATTGGCACCTGCTGAGGCAACTGAGCAACCTCATACCTGGACCTTGGGCACTATACTGAGGACACTGTCCCAGGACTTGAAACAGAAGCAGGCCGGAACCAGGACCCCGAGTCAGGACTGCACACTGGGCAGTGGGGTCAGGGCACAGCCTCCCCACTCACAGTGGAACAATATTCCCTCTCCCTAACAACCCCCTCCAAGGCAGCTTTACTGAAAGAGGCAGAGGGATTCTGGACCAATCTCATGGGGGACTTGGTGCTTCTCCAGTGTTGATGTAACTATAACTGGACCTGGACATGCTCTTGGATTTGGACTTGGACATGCCCCTGTACACCCCCATAATGGCACCTGGACTGGGACACAGCCCCCTACAACTGACAACTGCCCCCAAAGTATAGAAAGGGAGTGTCTGGCAGTTATTGGGGGGCACTGGTCTGTGGGGGATCGGAGATAAAGCATTCCTGAGATGCTGCCTGCGCTGCCTGTCCTGCATTCTCTGTGAACCCGGTCCTCTGGCTGAATTCTCTCCTCTCCACCTCCTCTTTCCTCTCTTCTCACTTTTCTCTCTCCCCCTCTCCTCTCCTCTCTCTCTCCAGGGGCAGATACCAATTTGTCTGTGTGCCTGAACATGTATTGTACAGTTCTGAACATGTGCACGTTTGCCTTACATGTACATGCATATGCACACCCATCTGTGTGGACATGTCTGCATATCAATGTATGTACATGTTGTACACGTTCGTGTGTGCACACTAGCGCTGCAGGTAAGTTCATGCGTGAATGTGCCTGTGAGAATGTGGCCATATACATGTGGACACTTGTGCACAGATGTACATTCATGAGCTTGTATTTGTATGTACATGTACACATGTATTCATGCATTCTTATGCTCACAAACACTGGGCAAGCTCATGAACCCATGTGTTGGGACATGCATATCTGAGCTGTGCTGCCTGTTGCTGCATCGAACACATGCGCATGTGTGGCCATGACCTGGCAGAGAGCTGTTCTGGGTGCTAATGTAGCTTCCTGCCGCTCTCAGGACGGCAGGGCCTGTGCAAGGATGAAGTGAAAAGTGCAGGCCCACCTCGTGCAGCTCCAGGGGCACAGGGACTGAGGTCCAAAGGACAACAGACAGATAGGCCCCGGGCATTGGGCTCCATCCAGTAGCTCTGCACTGCGACCAGCGCGACGCTGATAGGGAAAAGGGCAGTCCAGCAGCACTCAGGATTAGGTGAGTTTGCATGGACCTTCGGACTTGGTGGGCAGAGGCCGACAATCTGCAAGGTGCTGGCCTCCGCCCCTGACTCTCCTGGAACGTCCTTCAGGGAGGGGAGATGAAGGCAGGACCCTAAGGGTGTGAGGATGCTTAGCACCAGGAGTCTCACTGGCATCTCGTTCGTTCGTGAGCCCCTTCCCTTCTCGTGGGCCAGGTTGCAGTGGGAAGGTTTAGAATCTACAGTCAGTTCATGAGGAGTCAATCTCGCTCCATGTCGCACCAATCCCAGCACACAAATGCACAGAGCACCCCCGGCTCAACCCTAGCCCTGAGGAAACAGCCCACCCCCCACCCCCCGCTGCAATGCTAACACAAAACACACACACAAAACCCAGTTCCCAAACTTTATTAAAAATCAAAGAATAGAAAAAATTTTACATAAAAATATGTCAGTTCTGGTTCCTGTTTTGTTAATATAGTACACAAATGACTTGAAAACATGATGCATCCACCACTACACATCGTTCCTAGAGCTGCCAGATCAATTCATTCATCCCTTATGCTACGAGCACAGAACAGCAACTGGGCCCCTGGTGACCAGTTACAAGTGATACCCTCGTCTGACGGAAATACTGTACCCATTGGTTTCTGTTTATGTTTACCGATGCTTTTATAAATACTATTAACCAGCTCACAATTTAAATAGTTTTAAATATTCTGAATGAGACAGAAGAAACAAGAGATGCTCGGTCATACCCTGGAATGTCCTGGGACTCTACACAGAGGCCACCCCAGAGCCCCACCGGTCCCAAGCCTGCGTTGGCTGTCGGGGGTCGTGGCATGGGCAGGCAGGCTTCTCTGACGCTCCCCATGAGCGTACAAGCGTGCCCCTATAGCCCCCAAGACAGACCTCGGTGCTACACCCCCACCTCAGGGCAGCAGGACAGGCAGCCGTGCTGGGCTACTGCTTCCAGGTCGCTCTTCACAGAACGAAGGCAAACGCGACAGATCCCGCACGGAATCAACAGAAACGCTCTCACCTTCTCCGGAACCGGGCACCAGGGCGCCGGCAGGCCGGGCGTTCGTTGTCAGTTTAAAAGAACGAAAACTTCGAAACATTAAAACTCCACCACGGGAGGCACGAGACCGGGCCAGGCCACAGTCAGGCTCACTCAGGCAAGGGTCCCCTCAGGGGACAGCCCGGCCCTGAGCCGCACGAAGGATGGACGGCAGGTGGTCCACAGACTCCCGTCCTATATCGACCCCACACGATGCTCCCAACTTAGAAAATGCGGTTCGGGAAAAGGTTCCAACGCGCGTTTAAAAAAATCCCATAGGCCCTTAAATATAACTTATGTGAAATAGGAAATTAAATAAAAAATATCTGAGTTATTGCACAAATCCTAAATTCCCCGAATTTACAGGACAACGCAGCAAGAGGGTGGAGAGGCAGGACAGTCTTCATAGGCCCAAGCTGTCCTCCTAGCCACGCCCAGCGCCCAGGGGACCAACATCACAAGGGCCCCAGCAGAGTCTACAACGTCGGAGTCTAGAGAGAGTGAGTGCCAGACAGTGAGTGCTTCCTCGAGATGGACAGACAAACAGACAGATGGGTGTGAGGGAGCGAGGGAGCACACCGCAGCATGCAGAGCCCCAGTCCGCGCCCACTATCTGCTTAGGCTGACGGGTAGGCTGTCCCTGGTGTGCGTGTGCTTTTTCCGACGCCAGCCTGTGCGGTTGTACTGGTGGTGGCCACGGCTGCCAACAGGGGGACGCACGCCCCCGCTGCCCACCGAACTGTAGCTGCCGCCCTGGCTGTGGTTGTGGGAGCCTTTCATGGCCAGCTTCATGCCGCTGTGCTGCTGAAGATAAAGGGGACACAGGTTGGAGGCCGAGGGGAGAGCAGGGGACTGACTCCCACCCACAGAGGGACCCCAAGTGACGCAGGAGAAAGGCGGACCCAGAGGTAGGTGACTTGGCTCCTTCCTGCTCCGGTCCTGACCTCACCCCCAGGTGCCCAGCAGCCAAGTAGAA
>PVKC010044171.1:0-11641 GCA_004027635.1 Crocidura indochinensis | reverse complement strand
ATGAGTCATAGAAAAAGATTTATTTTGAGCCTATTTTTATGCTTAACTGAGTTCAGAGAAACATCAGAGAAGAAATGAAATTTTATTTATTATATATAAATGATAACCAGGAAAAATATTCCAAGTGAACAGGAATATATAAAATACTTAGCAAGTCTGACAATAAGGAGAAAAACAAGATATAAGTTCTGGTAGTAAAATCTTGTTTCTAGCTTTAACTGACCTGAAAACCAAGTTATTTAATAATCATTACATTTTTCTCTGTTGTTGTATTGCTTATTTTGTAGTTGTTCTTATCCTTATTCATTGCTATGTGTGTTTAACCGAGCATAAGATAAAACTACTTCTTTCTTGAAGAACTAGTTCTCAAAGTATTAAAGGTATTATTTTTCCAAATATTTGCTCACATTTGCTTCAAAGTAAAATTAAAACACCTGATCAGGTTAAGTATCATTGTTCCCCTTCAGTTATTTTTTTTCAGAATCATATTTTTCTTTCCTTATTTGTACTAAATGGTATTGAATTTCAATCAAGTATCAAATTTTATTCAAACCATAATACTTGCAACATTTTGTGGGGTCTAATATATTTCTTATTAGTTTTTTTCCTTTTTTATATTATTTTTATTTATTTTAACATGTACATTTCCTTTGTCCCTCGAGCCCCCAGATCCCTTCAGTTATTTTTGTAAGAGTTAGGACAGCATAGGTTTTGAAACAGTAGTAACTAGACATTTTTGATCTCCCAAAAATATGTCAAATCAGGGAACACTTTTCAACTATCACTATCTGAGGTATATAAACAAGATCTTCTACCCAGCAAGGTCAAAGCTTTAGGTTCATTCTACAGTGTGATGTTGCAGTATAAGGGATGATGAATTTATAAAATTAACAAATAAAATGCTCAACTGAATTGTAATTCTATGTATATCATTTATTTTTAACTTTAAGTATGTTTAATATTATATTCGGCACATAGTTATATAATCTAGCAGTAATTTCCACAGTTTCCTAACATATAAAATGCTCGACCGAATTGTAATTTTATGTGTATTACTTGTTTTAACTTTAACTTTGTTTAATATTATATCAGCACATAGTTAATATATTCTAGTAGTAATTTCTGCATTTTCCTTTTGCTTATTTCTGGGCCACACCCGGTGATGCTCAGGGGTTACTCCTGGCTATGCTCTCAGAAATACTGCTGTGCCATTATTCTGGCCCATGCATTTTCCTTTTTTTGGACAAAGCATCCAGAGCCAGGGCACATATTAAAACAAATTCTTTTTTAAAAATGACTTAATGAAAGTAGTTTATTATAGAATCCCTGCAGTATAACCCTGTAAATAGCCTGGTTCTCTTTTCATCTAATTTTTCAAATCTCTGAGGGATACAGATTAGCTGTTTTATTTATCTTTAATGTGGACTGAAAATCCAATTAATTGAAACAAATTTCAACAATTGCCCTATCTATAGAAGAAATGAATTGCAGTTTTATATCTCTGAAGAGATTTTCTTTGAACTTTTTCTTCATCACAATTTTTATTGGTTGTTTACTGAGAAAATTAAAGAAAAAATATGTTATTCAATAGCTCAAATCCAAAGGGGTTAAGGAATTTATTTATTCTTAGGTGGTCAAGCACACCAAATGGGAATGCAAAATCAGCACACCCAATGTGTTTAGTTTTGTCGGGTCCTATTCACGAGGGAGAGATAGCACATAGTAGTTCAATGCAGTTATATGTCTCTGAGTTACAAATATTGTTCTAAAAGTAACTAGCTATGTAACCTTAGAAAGGTTAACTTGATACTCTAGGAATCGGTTTTTCATCTGAAAATCGGCCTGATAGGGAATAGCATGGTGTGAGCATTAAATACATTAATATCACTTAAAATGCTTGCTACTCTCTGTGCCTTGCAAATAAGTTCTTAGAAAATGTGTAAGAATATTGCTTTTATTCCCAAATTAACAAAGGATATCTCACAGAGTAGGATATATTTTTCCTGTATCCAATTATTTTCAGCTTTCCAGGTTTTTAGTCATATTTAATTATCAATACTATTGTAGGTGAAGATACCTGGAAAATAGGCTTTGAGGTTAAGAATTTTAGGCAGGAGTTTACTAAGGCATATCTTTGGAATCAATAGTAATGGGAAATTAATGAAGCAGGGCATTGAGAAGGAAAATTTGACTTGTCATAACAAACTTTAATGTTACAGTAGGTGTAGACTTGGGAATGACCCCTGTAAATTGACTGCTTTAGGTGTTAGGGTCTAAATAGGTCGTTTATGAATTTCCTCATAATGGGATATCTTTGAGTGCAAACTAATTTGTGGAAGAAAAGGATAAGAGCTAAATAGTATCTGGGTTGAGAGAGTTACCAATGCAGCAGTTGGCAATTATGGCATATATGGATAGCTGAAGGAATGAGCTTCTCAGTTTTGCAGGGTGGTATTTAGTGAAGTAACATTATACCCATTACATGTGCATATGTAATATTATTTTTATTTTGTACGCCTTTGTTTTGTTAAAATTTAAAACTAGTAGACTCAAGTTGACATATAAAATAATTATCTCGGGGCCCAGGAGATAGCATGGAGGTAAGGCCTTTCATGCAAAAGGTCATCGGTTGGAATCCCGGTGCCCCATATGGTCCCCCGTGCCTACCAGGAGCAATTTCTGAGCATGGAGCCAGGAGTAACCCCTGAGCACTGCCGGGTGTGACCCAAAAACCAAAAAAATAAAAAAAATAAAAAAATAAAAATAAAAATAAAAAATTATCTCATAATATTAAATTTAAGTGTGCAATTCAATGAAAAATAACTATTTTCTCAGGCAAGTGCTTTCTTATAAGAATCTAGGTGTTTCAGCTTTTCACCTTCTTACAGTATATATATAAACTCCAATTTTGTGAGTTAGTAATATTTGTTTGAATTTTTTATAATTATTATAGCTGTCTCCCAAACTTTGCTTATTATCTGTTTTTGTTTGTTTTTTAATAACCCAGAGATGTTCAGTTGTTACTCTTGACTCTGAGTTGAGAAATTACTCCTGACAGGATCAGGAAATCATATGGAATGCCAGGAATTGAACCCTGTTTGGTCATATGCTAGGCAAATACCCTACCTGCTGTGCTATTGCTTTGGCACCATTGTGAGTTTTTTTTTTAATTCCACAGCACAAATAGCTTCATAAAAAATTATAAGGACTGTAAATAATTCTGTCAGTATTTCAACATTATTGATATTATTTTCTAATTGCATTATCATCTTTCCTAATTGTAATTGTATTTTTCATATGGTTATTTGTGTCATGTATGTAGTTTAACTACTTTCATTTTCACTATACATAAATAATTTCATGCATCTAATTTTTATCATTTTAATGGAATCATAAAATACCAATAAGTTGCTTTATGATGAGTTGCCTACCCATACTCTTACTGTTAAATTTTCAGCTGTAATAATTTTGTTCAGATTTTTTCTATCAAATAATATTATAAATTATAAAAAGCCATGCAACAAGTCATTTCAACTTAATAAGCAGTAGTAGTCAATTCAGGCTTCTGAAATATTATTCTAATTATTAATAAGAATAAAAGGCAGATTTAAAATTAGCAATACCTAATCTTTGCCTCAAATGTACTTATTGTTGAGAATGAGGCACAGTCATATAAATAAGAAGCTACATATTAAAACAGTAATATGATGGCACATGTACAGGCATGATTATATTTAACTGTGTAGGAGTGAAATACACATGCAGGCAGAGGATTTTAAGCTAGGTTTTGCAGGATGAATAAAATTTGGGCCAAGTATAAAAGATGATTAAAGAATATTGAGAGCAAAACTAATAGTAAAAAAAGAGAATAAAAATTAATCTATAGATATCTGAATAATGTGGTATATTGGATTATAGGAGATCAAGAGGTCATGAAATGATTGTCTAGAATCATATATTCTAGGAACAGTGCCTCGATATTAAAAATTTTTTGATTTATCTATTAGTAAAAAGGCAATTTTGAGCAGAAGAGAATGGAAGTGGAATTCATCTTTCAGAAGTAAGTCACTGGCATTAACATGAAGCATGCTGGTTGATGCGCGATACAGGAGACTCACATCCCACTTAATAGATAATGTGTTAGTTCATGGGCTATGTATTGACTGATTCTTTCATTTTTGTTCTTTATTCATTCATAATTCTTGATATATTCACCTATCAGTGTGTTAGGCCTTGGACTATTAGAATAGAGATCAAGATCTATTTAAAACCATTCTTCCAACAGATATGAAATGAGAATATACTTAGTGCAAGAGAAGTGAAACAGAACTGACTTTAGGGGCTTGCAAGGTTGCACTAGAGGTAAGGTATCTGCCTTACAAGCACTAGCCAAGGAAGGACCCGGGGTGGATCCCCCGTCCCATATGGTCCACCCAAGCCAGGGGCAATTTCTGAGTGCTTAGCCAGGAGAAACCCCTGAGCATCAAACAGGTTTGGCCCGAAAAACAAAGTAAAACAAAAAAGAATTGACTTTATCTCAGTTCTTGACATTGAGAACTTCACAACTCAATATATAACAGAACACTAAAGAACTTCACCTACTAACATGCAACAAAGAAGATTAGAGACTACAGGGCATGTAATTCCTCCTCTTGCAGATATATCTTAGTTATTTTATTTTGTTCCTCTGTTTATTGATAGAATCAAGTTGCAAACCTGGATCCAGAGCCTGAAACAATAATTTTATAGCAAATGCTAACTTATGAGTGACTCACTTCAATCTAATTGTTGTCAGCCCACCGGGTTCCCCCACTAGCCCTTCCTGGAATGATCCCTGATTTCTGAGCCAGGAGACACCCTGAGAACCATTGAGTGTGACATTAAACAAAATGAAAAACTGGAGATTCAAACACAACTAAGATAATACAGATACTAAATATTTTGGCTCTTTGGGGATCATAAAGTATGAGAATAGCTTGCAAAATTTTATATTCAGTTATTGAATTTCTAGTGACACTCTCACTTCTAGGAGAGATCAAAGGCATTAGACACAATTCTACAATTTAATAAGGTCATTCTTAGTTAAAGGAGGAATTTTACCCTTTTGTCTCCTCCTTTCTTTCTGAAATGCCCTTCATTTTGACCCTTTACAGGCATTTGTAGGATGCAAGGTTATTTGTGACTGTGTTAGTTAGATTTTATGTATTTATATATATGTATATATATTATATATATGAGGAAGCTTCTGCTCAGCAAAAGGCTTTGTTTAAAAGATGAGAGATATTTTCCAGTATCTTTTTTAAACTAATGTAATAATAATAATTAATTCTTATACACTACGTATCACAACTACATCAAGTGCTTATTAAAATACGAGAAAGATAAAACTGGATTACATCTGAAATCTATCATTTGTGAAAACATGTTTTAATTTGAAGATATGATATGTTGAAAGTTATTTGCTTCAAATATACATTTTATTATTTTACTGCAATCAGAGCCAGTCTGTCAGCTTCCATAAACTTAAATAAACAATAAACTTAAGATCATGTAAAATATATTCTGCTGCCAGAGGACAAAATTACATGTCAGCCCAATTCTTTCATTTAAGTTACTGTTACTTGGCAGTTTTAGGCAGGAGTTAACACTTTTTTTTGTTTATATGATTAACTTCCTATGCACCTGGAGGGACTAGGTAGACATAGAGAGAAAACAGAATAGTAAAAGTTAAGGGTTTTAGACAGACAAAATATTTTTTTTTTCTTTTGGGTCACACCCGGCAGTGCTCAGGGGTTATTCCTGTCTCCATGCTCAGAAATTGCTCCCGGCAGGCACGGGGGACCATATGGGGCACCGGGATTCGAACCGATGACCTTTTGCATGAAAGGCAAACGCCTTACCTCCATGCTATCTCCCGGGCCCCCAGACAAAATATTTTATTGCTTTGTCCTGCCTCCTTTGACTCACCTCTTTTTCTTTTATCGGTTCTCATGACCCTTTGCAGACGAGTATTGGTGGCTCTTGTTGCTAATTCCACTGCAGGCTAGAAGTTATGATTTGTCATTTCACAGAGCCAAAAAGAGGCTATAACTTTCAAATCTCATATTCCTCTACAAGTAGATCTTACCCAGAAACCCTAAGCTGTCAATTGTCTGACATGTTTAAGTCTGATTCTTCTCCTTAGATCCAAACACACTGTTTTGACAAATTTCCTATAAAGCTAATGCTAGAGCCCCACTTTGTGAAACTACATGATAAGAATTTTGCTTGCTTTTTATTCCCTATTTTCTCCCATTACACAAGGCAGTTTTTCTGGAAATACATCCTTAAATATTTAACATAAATACTTATTCTATGGGGCTGGAGCAATTGCACAGTAGGTAGGGCATTTGCCTTGCATGCAGCCAACCTGGGTTCAGTATCCAGCATCCCATATTATCTTAAACTTGCAAGGAGTGAGTTCTGGGCCAGAGACAGGAATAATTCCTAATGTTGCCAGGTGTGGCCCCAACCCCCCCAAAATATTAACCTAGAGTATACGAGTGTAGAATCCAAGGGCAAAGTTCCTGCCTAAAACATTACTTACCTATAACCTATAATCTATATTTTAATGATACTTTATTGGTTAATATATAGTCTAAAATACATCTTGAAATGGATACACATAGAGAAACAGAAAATTGTCATTGTGAAATACAAATCTAATCTTCTAGATTTCGGGTCACTAAATAGCACAATTAGGCTACCTGTAGATGCTATTTTATAGGGTAGCCGAGCACTTTGTACTAACCTTGTTCTCCTCCTACTCAAACAATAACAACAGTTATAAGATGCAGAAAGAATAAGATGCCTCATGCTCAATCTTGAGGCTTAGTCCCTCAAAGTAAGGTGTAAGTTGAAAGATAGAAAGGTAAACAGATGAAGGTTTGCTGACAACTAAAGATTTTAATGTGTTTCAGTCCAGAAATCCTTATGAGGAGCAGAGGTGTTAAAAAGAAAAAGCCACAGTTTCCCAGACATCCATACAAACAGGCATTAGATACTAACATTTCATAACTATAGAGCTGCTGCAGGTTTAAATAGGATTTTAATCCAGAATATTGGGGACATAGGGAAATATATTAATGCTAAATTTTATAAGTTATCTCTATATTGGGATAAATAGAAAATAATAACCTACAGGAAGCCGGAGAAATAGAAAAGACAGTAAGACACATTCTTTGCACACGTATGATCCACGATTGACCCTTAGCATTTTATATGATCCCATAGCCACACCAGGTGTCATATTTCTAAGCACAAAGCCAAGAACAAATTCTGAGCACCTCCAGATGTAGTAAAAAATAAATAAATAAAAAGGAATAATATCCTGGAGAGATGAGGAAGAACTGACTTCTGATCACTATAATGGAAACCAGAAAATATGTAGAAGACTATTTGTCCTTCTTAATCTGATATAAGAAGGCCTTGCTTTGGTAAACAGGAAAAGAAAGCCACAAAACAGAATAAGCTGAGATGAAGGGACAGCAGGATGCAATAAAAGAGGACAGGATGTGAGGCCAAGGCAGCAAGCTGGGATGAAATGGGAACTCAGTGAGATAAAAGAGGAGCCTGAGGAGACAAGAACAATGATTTCAAGATTAAAATCATGCTACAGCTAATCCCTCGACACATACATAAGAGCACATGGAAAAACTGGAGACAATGATATTCAATGACATGAACATTCTCTTAGAAAAAAGAAGGCTATACAAATTGAATTTGAATTAGTGTGTTCTTGGGAGGAAAATAGATTAATCAGAATATAAATAATAATCTAACACATATTGCAAAACTTTTTCCAAATATGGGGCATGGGGTGGCTTAGATTGGGGAACTAAAAACACAAATTACAAGTTTTTCTATGTTCTAGTCAAAACTATTTAAAGGAAAAATATAGACACATACTGATAGTATTTGTTAAGTATAAGAAAAAATTATAAAAGGAATACAGAAAGACAATTATAGATAATCATGAGGGAATGAAAATTAATTTGCCTTGATAGAATTATTTATGTTATAGAATTTCAAAGGATGATTTAACAAGTTTAAATCATCTGTCTTTCAGTTCATTTAGTAATGCAATAGTAATGTAAATGTTTGCAACCTCAAATGATCTCTTTGTAGAATTTTAACATATTAACAAAAAAGTAGATTACTATCGAATTTATTACTAAAAGCTTATTTAAATATATAAATATCAAAAAAATAAATAAATATATAAATATCAAAAACATTTATATACTGTATTTTAAACACTGGAATTCTGATTCTGTAAGTCTGATATAGGTCCCAAAAATTTGTATTTGTAAGAAATTCCTAATTATACTAATGTTGCTACAGAAACACACATTGAAAACCATTATAATTTGAGAAGTAAAATAATTTATTTATTATTTTTAATAATAGCTTCATTGTAATGTATATATAAATACAGTTACAAAAATACTTAATGCAAATATAAAGTATAATATTGTAAAAATGCATGCATAAATCAGCATAATATAGTTTACATGTTATGTTCCTCAGTTATGTAAAATTGGTGGTGGGAATGCCCTTCATTCATTGTCACTATGTACCATAAACAATTCTGTGTAATGAACTTCAGTCACAATAAAAATTAAAAAAAAAAAAAGAGTGAAGAGGGATATAAAGAGTCAATAACACCAAGATTAGTTTTAGTGATCATCTCTATGATGTCATTAATAGTTAATTTTTTGTTTTATATTTATAAAATTTTTCATAGCATGCATTGACTTTTATTTAGTGAAGAAAAAAAATTCCCTCCCCAAAAATAGTTCAAACATTGTCTCCCTTGATGATGGTCCTCACAGTTTCTATAAAATTAAACCAAATGTTTTTTTTGTGAAAATTTCATTATACTACGAACACATACATGACACTGATGTCATGTGTTAAAAACCAATATGCACAATATCATTTTAAAGTCACTTTGCTGCATAAAAATTTTAATATAACTTACTGTAACATTTTCAAAATGTAGTTCTTGAAAAACCATGAATATCTGAAGTGTTCTACACAGTGGAATCAAACCACTTATTAAATAAATTAGTAAATTAAAAAACAATGACTTATATATGATGCTTACTGTTAATAATTTCCTGTTGATGAGCCTAATATAAGAGCTTCCTATGGATGCTCATTAAGACTGCTTATTTATATGTATTTAAAATGTCCATTCCATAAAAAGTATTTAACTCAACAATTGTTTTGAAGTATTAATCACATACTCTGTAATGTTCAGAGGCATTTTATATTATTTGTCAGATTTAAGAGCAATACTTATTTTTTGCCTCCTTTTCTCCTCCTACTTTTTCTTTTGCCCATATCTTCAAAAACATTTAAATCATTTCTCATAAATGTATGTGATGAGGATTATTACCAAATTTCATTGCAGAGAATTTTATTTAACATGGGTGAAAATAACGAGAGAAACCAAGAGTTATTATGTAAAAGTACAAATACCAGATGGAGCTTCCTAGTTTTTGAAAGTTGATAACACTTTATTTTCAAACAAATATTGTGTGCCAAAATTTAGAGCCCATCTGGATTTTATAATTAATTTTTTCTCTGCCAAAGAATTATTTTTGTATTATAATGGCTACATTTCATCCATTACTACCTTAGTTCAAGGTAGTATGACCCTTTGTATTTTGTGTCAGTCCTAATCATATGAAGGTATGCAAAAATGTTTGGAAATAGTTGGTAACATAGCAATGAAAATAGTATGGAATTGTTCATAGATAGTAAACATTTCAGTGCAGACACCCATACAAAAGTAAGAAAAAAGTCATTAATCTCTCAAATAGAAGCTATTAATAATGTTTACAATTGTGTTTTTAGACCAGGGATACAAAATGTTCTCTCATAATGCTACATTTATAGTTACTTTAGGAATTTACAATAGAACTTGAAGTTGTGATTTTGAAAGAGGAGAACAAAGTAGTAACAGATTAAATAATAGTTTTATGCATAACAAAGTTTTTAAAAGGTTTGAATGTGAACAGTGTGCCTACAATGAGATGATAAAAATTATATTAACATGTAATGTCATTTTAGAAAATCATAATGCTTTAAAAATACGGCAGTACTTTGAAAAATAAACATGAATAGAATTGAAACAAAGCACTTTTAGGTTAAAAGATAAGATAAAGATCATTTGGTTAATTAGAAAAGAGTAAAATAAAATCTGTTAACTGTTTTTTCATTGTGCATAAAACCTGCACTTGGTTCAACTGATGTCAACACATGCCACAAGGTGACTTACAACATTCTCTAAGAGATAATTTAAAAAGTTTTTAATAAAAACATTTGACTCCTCTGACAATCACATTATTTATTTATAGTTAAACACTTAGCAATAGAATTGTACCAGTCCCTCCTATAAATGGTTTGCAGTTATGTAATTATTTTATCTACACAACTATATGAAAGTAAATAGATGCTACCGTTATCTCCATTTTCCAATAACCAAGTTCAATTTCTATTTTTGGATGATATTGTAGTTTTGATGTTATAGTTAAAATAGTATTAATGTGTATGGCTTTGTTGTGTGAAAGAACAGTATCTTCTTCCAAAGACATTCTTCAATTTGTATTTTATTTGTTTTTATTTCTTTGAGGGGGTGGTTTGGGGCCATACCTTGCTGTATCCAGGGATTATTCCTGGCTTTGTTCTTAGGAATTACTCCTAGCATTGGTTAAGAGAGATTGTAGAGTGTTGAGATGTGTGGGGTCGGGGGTGTCAAACCCAGATTGATTACATGCAAGGCAAAATACTTAAGCTGCTCTCCCTAGATCCCTATGAATCTTTATTTAAATTATCAGATTGACAGCAAGCCTTATGGCCAGTTAAATGCTCAATCAGGCTTCTCTGAAGCTAATGTCTTAATTGTGAACTGTGAATGTATATTTTTGTCTCTCTCTTTATATATATGTATATATATGTATTTATATATATACGAACACAAAGTTTTTATTGACAACTAATTAAAATCCATATAGATATTGATTTATATCCACAAAATATGCTTATCATTATTAACTAGTAGTAAGTTGGAACCCCTGTAAATTTACTTTTTTCTTTTATTAGTTTTCATAATTGAAGCATTAGAATATTAGAAAGTCAAAATTTTGATTGTTTGATTTTTTTTTCACTGACCAGGATTATTCCAGAGAACAAATAGAGTTCTATGACTAAGTGGGCATTCATATGCTGTAGCTAATGTCCACATTAGCCAATAATTGAGTGGTTTCTACTTAGAAAATACCAGCTATTCCACTCAACTCCATTCTTGGCCAGTCTTTTGATTGCTAAAGAAAAGCTTAAGAGGGACCAGGATGTTGGCACAAGAGGTAAGGCCCTCAATAGCCCAGGAAAGACCGTTGTTTGATTCCCTGTCATCCCATATGGTCCCTGAGCCAGGAACGAATTTTTTTTTGTTGTTTTGTTTTGATTTGGGGACCATACACAGTAATGAACGTCACTGGGTGTGGCACAAAAACGAAGAAAGAGGAGAAAGAAAGAAAGAAAGAAAGAAAGAAAGAAAGAAAGAAAGAAAGAAAGAAAGAAAGAAAGAAAG
>PVKC010044170.1:0-11646 GCA_004027635.1 Crocidura indochinensis | reverse complement strand
GGAGGAGATGGTGAATTCTCATAAACTGGGAGCTCTCTAAGACTCAGTCGCTGTGTGGTTTTGTAGACACCAAGCCTTTTGTCCCTTTGCCCTAGCCCGCTGAAACCAGGGCCGTGTAGGCTCTTGCAGGGGGCGCGGAGAGCTGGAGGGTCACTCGCGGGGCCTCTGCTGGCTTTGGACAATCGCTGCTGCTCTGGAAGGCGTTACCCTTCATGGCTGCAGCTCTGCTCGGAAGGCCCAGTTCTACAGGAATTGAGGAAGCAAAGTCCCAGGGCGGGACCTAAGAGAGGCTGTGCTGATACTGGAGACGCGAGCTCCTGAAGCCTCCACCCACTACCAAAGATTGAATTGCCATGAGAGGATGAACCAAAGGACCAAGGGGTCACAAACAGAGCAGACCTGTGGAGAGGCTTCTGGGAAATGAGCAAGAAAATGAACAAAGAGCTGCTAAGCATTGTTTTATTTTTCTTTTTTAAAGCGAATGGCTGTACACCTAATAAGAAAAAAGAAAAAAAAAGGAGCATGTGCTAGTAAACACCCAGAAAAGGGAGGTGGGTGAAGAAACTAGTCCTGCCATCCAGGGCCCTGATCTTCAGCTCTCTGACCTAAACAAGGACCTTAGGCTAGAGCTTCCCAAGGCAGGTTGAGGTGGCTGCCTGTCCAATAAAATCCTGGATAAATCCATGGAACCTCTGAGGTAATGAGCTAGGCCTTGACAAAGAGAACGCTCCTCTCCCAGGAGAATAAAGTTAGGTTCAGAAGTCATGAAAGGGCAGAGTTGCAAGAAGGATGCTTCAGATACTGGGATGATGTAGTTCAGTGGGCAAAGCATTTGGCATGGTTGTTGAGGCTCTGGCACTTAATCTGGTGCATGTCTCCCTCAGCCTGCCCAATGCAATGCAAGAAGGACCTATATATAAAATTTCAGGTAAAGAAGGTCAAACATTCTCCCAAATGGGCCTTACTAAATCACTATTCTCTGCTGCTAAGAAGCCACACGCTTCTTCCTTCCTATTATCCTTGAAGAACAAGTCAAGTCTCTTTCTTGAACCAATTGGCTAAGGCAGGGTAACAAGCACACTAGAGTTATAGAGACACAGAGCCAATGCCTTGGTAGATTTCAGCCCTGTGTTGATAGCAGTATGGATGCTTTAAAGGAAATGGAAGAGACACACAATAAAATGTTGGAAAAGAAACCCTTGGGTAGATAACATACTCTAGGGTTATTCAGAGTGAGTCTAAATAGAAAAGATCCAGATTATCATTTTGCACTCCCTTTTCTAGAAACAAGTGTAGAGCTACTGTCAAATAGTGATGGAGCACCCTTTACATGTCAGAAAAGTAGTCTTTATTGAAGTTTTGACAAAGGGACTGGAACAAAAATTCTAGGAACTGGTAAGGGTTTGCAAGCAGGGAAAAGGAGAAATTGGGGTGTTATCTGAGCAATTACCTAGGCATGATAATACATACACAGTGTGTCTCTAGTAGGTAAAATGTGGCCTGAGCAGCTTGCAAACTTTGCTCCCACCCTCATTGACATATTTTGTACTTTATTTTTCACAAATACATTCTTTAAATGAATCAATCACCATGAAACAAATATTTACAAAGTTATTCATGATTCACTTGTCATATAATATACACAACCCTTTCATCAGTGCACATTTTCTACCACCAATGTTCCCAGATTCCCTCCTACCCTCTCCCTTTGCCCTCTCCCCCTGCCTGCCTTAGTAGCAAACATTTTTCTTCTGAATCTTGCTTTCTTCCATTTCTTCTTTCTTCCTTTTCTTTTCTTTTTGAATTTTGGACCACATCTGGAGATACTCAGGGATTACATCTGGCTCTGAGGTCAGAAATTACCCCTAGCAGGTTCTGGGGACCATATGTGATGCTAGGATCAAACCTGGGTCAGCTGCACGTAAGACAAATGCTTTATCACTATACTATCACTCTGGCTCACTGTGTAATGCAAATCACTTTATCTCCTCTCAACATCCAATTCTTTTTTTGGTTTTGGGGTCACACCCGGCAGTGCTCAGGGGTTACTCCTGGCTCCATGCTCAGAAATTGCTCCTGGCAGGCACGGGGGACCATATGGGGCACCGGGATTCGAACCGCCTTACCTCCGTGCTATCTCCCGGGCCCCTCAGCATCCAATTCTTGTTCAGAGTGATCATTTCCACCTATCATGTTCATAACATTCCCTTCTCTAGTCTAATTGTACCCCAATACCATATTTGTGACAGCATGTTACCATGGATTTACCTGGCCATCATCTCTATTGTCTTTGGGAATAAATGTCATATTATTTTTAAAATATATACTACAAATGAGACTATTCTAGACATAGATTATTCTATGTCTATTGCTCCCCCTCTGACTTACTTCTTTCAACATAATACTCTCCATATTTATCCAAATACTCACAAATTCATTACTTCATTTTCATAATAGCTCCGTAATATTCCATTGTGTAGATCACCACAGTTTCTTCATCCACTCATCTGTTCACAGGTACTCGGGTTGTTTCCAGATTCTGACTATTTTGAGTAGTGCGTATTTTGCATTTTAAAATATCCCTCAATATCCCCTTTGTCACTTGGTGACAAAGGCATGATGGGAAGCGTGTGAAAGTATCTGAGCCAATTCAATATGAAAGAAATTGCCTTAACCAACAAATAGAGGAAGTACTTTAAAGAGAGTAGACTGACATGTGATAGGTAAAGAATAGAACTTTCAAAATGAAGTGATATTTACGTACACTGATGCAAACAGAGATAAATGTTCCCCAAATAAAAGTTTTGGGAGTAATAATATTTCAGATGTTCAGGCAAATAAAAATGTATGCAGATTTCCAACCATAAAAGATTAAGTCTCTCTCAGAAAAACAAGGAAAAAAACTAATCTCATTTAGCTACCTATCCTCATTTAGCTAGATCAAGTAATATTTTGAATTTAGATTCATAAGTTATTACAAAATATGATATACACTTATTTAAAACCAGGGTTTTATGACAACACTATCCTATTCCCATTTCTCTGTGTAGTTGGGAAAGCTATTACCCAAGTTAAGGTTTTGACTTAGGGTCAAAACTGATATAATTATGACTCCAAATCCAGGTTTTCTAGTTTTAAAGTGGATACACCTTATGACTGGAGCATCTTATCCCAGTCTCTAAAGCCTTAAAGCAACAAGATCATTTTCGGTTTTCTAAGAACGTATGTTTTCTGCTTTCCTCTTAAGAAAATGATGCACTGTTGGAAAGTCCAGAAGGAAGGATGTTGGAACACTAAGAGAAACGTAGTGTTTCATAAACAACTTTGTAATTGTGAATCCCACTGTGATACAATTAAAATTATTAATTAAGAAGGGAATGATTTGATAGGTACATTTCCATAGGTAATTCTACAGAAAAACCTAGCACAAAGTCATTTACATCAGTGTTTTCCACACTGTAGACCTTGGCCCCATTCACATAAAATTCTTATTGGAGTCCTGAACAAATTCTAAATTCTTCCTTGATCTACTCAACCCCTTTCATGTTAGAAGATAAAAAAAAGGAAACAAAAATACTTGACACTTCTCCCTTGTTTTGGGAAGCAGGGACTTCCTGAAGAAGGGGGAGGAAGAATTGGCCCTTGCTCTTCCTGGTAACTGACATGTCTTCAGATCCTGTTATTTTCCAGTTTTCTGAGGCATAAAAACAGAGGTCTATTCCTTTTTCAAATGTTCGCTTTCTTCTTGTCCCGGGGAGTAGGAACCTTCTCAATTCTAGCCCTTTGTAACCAGATCTCTTAATCGTGTGGTTAGAATTGCTAGAAGCACGTTAAGGGCAATAGTGACAGGAGATTGGTGGTTTTATTTTGCATTTTATCACTATGAGGAAGAAATTTCTTTTTTTCTGCAAGGAAGAAGTAGCACGAGCTGGCTCTCTCAAGATTAGCAGAAAATGAGCACCCCAAACTAAACCCCCCTCTATATATATCCATATATAGATATATAGATATAGATATATAGATATAGATATATTTTTTGCTTGTTTTTGGATTAGAGAAATCAGGGCTGAAATAGGATGGAGAACTCCGGGGCATAAGATCTTGGCTTCGTAATGCATAACCTTAACATGACTTTTCTTTTAATTCAGGAGCCAAAGCAAAGAAAATCCAAGGCAGGGCGTCCCATTCCCACTGTCTTTTCTCACCAACGTCGCAAGCACACTCCAATCTACGGACTTTAGGAATGGGATGGAGCAAGTGCGCGCTAGGTTTGGGGCATGTGCGTTCCAGGCTGCCCCGACCAAAGGCGAGAGGCCGGCTGGACACGCGCCGGCCGGGATGCTCCTTCCAGAATTGGTCCTCGCGGCTCTCGCTCGGGTGCGCCCGCCGGAGCGCCCACTGGGCTTCTGGAACCAGAGCCCCCGTCCCCTCCCAGAGTCCTACCCCATTGCACTCTGCGCCCCGCCTGCTGCCTCCCCTCCCCTTGGAGGGTCGGGCGGAGGCTTCTCGTCTGGTCGGCCGGTTGCTCGGAGCTCAGCGGGCTGTGGCGGCTCCCGCCGCGCGGCCGGGGGAGGCGAGGGGCCCGGCGGGCGCTGGGGAGGCTCGGACGGTCCTTCTGCGAGCGCTGCCGGCGGGGGGCCGAGCGGAGCGGTGGCCGGCGCGGAGGCAGGGGCGAGGAGGCCGAGAGGGCGATGCCGGGGCTCAATGTGGCTCCCCCGGGAGCAGGCTGAAAGGAGAGCGCGCTCACCAGCTGACAGCGCGTGCTCCCCTCCAGACGCGCAGCACCGCGGCCAGCAGCCTCTGCCAGCCCGTCTATTGTCCGCCGGCTCTAATTAAGAAACACTCGCGTTACCGAGCCACCCCCAAGCTTCTTGCTTCTGGTCCTTTGGCCGACTACTCAGACTCCCCTTCCCTCTGCACCCCTGAGCCCTAGCACTTAATTCATCGCTTCTCCCACCTTGCTCTGCCTACTTAGAGGTCCAGCGCAGAGCACCGTCGGAGACTGAGACCCCGAAAGGCCTAGATGTGGGCACTTGAAGGCAGCGGATGGGCTCAGGGGAAGGAGTCAACCTGATGACCTTGTACCCTTGGACCCCCGCTCCTCTTTCCCCTACCCCACGATTTCCCATCACTTCCCAAATCATTTGAAAAACCAGACGTGAACGCTTACTTGCTGATTTTTCTGGATTGCCCATGAGCAATCTAGGCTGCCCTTGAGAACTATTCAGATTTCCACATCTAACTAGAGTTTGGAACTGCCAAGTCCTCACCACCTTTCTTGGAACCTTCGGAGGAACAGAGGTGGGAAGCAATTGGAAGACTCTTTTTCATTAAAGACTGCCAACTTGTTTCCAAGGTTTAAACTGTCCAGAATCAATAGAAAGGCCTAAAGAAAGCATTGATTCTGCTTTGATGTGTTAAGGAAATCAATCCCTCCCTCCACCGCCAATCAAGCTGGACATATAGTTAGCAATGCCCCATCGACAACATAAAAAAATCTTGTCAGTTGCCAAAATTAATCTTTGTCTAACTTTCTGTGATATAAAATAAGTTTTCTTAAGTGAGCAGATCTGAAGCCCTTTATCCTTTATAAATAAGTGTTGGTGAGATGGAAAGCCAAGACAAAGTATATAGCAAAATGCTGAAAGTATATAAAACTTTAGCAAGTACTAGCTAGCGGCACTGCTAAAAGGCTACCCCAATTTATCTCTCTTCATTACTTAAAGAAATGCTGCCCCTTTGTTTGTTTGGGTGATATTAAGCATGCTTAACTTGCACACATAGTTGATTCCTTTGCTAGTATCTTGGATACTTGGATCAGAGTTTGGAAGGTAGAAGCTAATTGCTAATAATGGAGAGAAAGGAACCAGTCAGCATGGCAGGAGTGGTCTGGCATATGGGGAATGAGCACTCAGAAATACTCAATATTCAAGTTTCCAAAATATTAATGAGATTATAGCAACCTGCAGCTATATGTTACAGCTTGTTAATGGAGTGTAAGAAAGAGAGCTGCCAGACATTTGTTATGCAAACTCCACACCAGAACCTTAAAAATGGAAATGTGATTGTATATCTCCAAGAAATGCCAGCATA
Source organism: Crocidura indochinensis (assembly GCA_004027635.1). Taxonomy (NCBI): domain Eukaryota; kingdom Metazoa; phylum Chordata; class Mammalia; order Eulipotyphla; family Soricidae; genus Crocidura; species Crocidura indochinensis. Next base: position 5,553 of record PVKC010044170.1, on the reverse strand, counting down.
AAAATAGAAGAAACAGAAGCAAAGAAAAGTGGTTAAAGTTCTCATTTGAACTTTGAGCTCTTAATTTACCACAAAGTGATCTGTATTTATGTATATGCTTGCTCTGATAGTTTTGAAAGAGCTCATCTTTGCTTTCCAATCAGCATAATATAAACCCCCCTGTCTAATATTGTGATATTTTCATCGAGAAAAATAAACTTGGTATTTTGACCAATTCATACATTTATTATTCTTATTACTGTACTTAAAAATAATTTCATTACCACTTACCTGTAAAAACAAACAATATAAAAATAGGGAATGGGTGGGAATCCGGGGACAATGTGGAGGGGGTCTGTGTGGCAAGAGGCAGAAAAGGAGAAAACACAAGACAGACAGACAGACATATCAGTTTACTGACTAGACTTTGTGAGATGGAGATCTGAATTTGACACTTTCTAAAGACATAATTTTGGGGTGCATTGGAGACAGTGCATTTATAAATGAGGAATTTATTTAAAAAAGAGAGATAAAGAGGTCCTGAGTTTCTGTGCTAAAGTTTCTAAGCGTCCATGACAATAAACTTGGAAGCCTTTTGTCTTTAATTTACAAAATAGGAGCAAAGATGATTTTGGAAAATGAAATATGACTTTCCATGAGAAACAAGCAATAACCAGTTTTCTTGCTCCCCTTTCCTTCTACTCATATTCATAATAGGTACTAGGAGTTTAGGTTCTCTCTCTTGTTCTGTGCATGTACTCTAACACATCAAGTTGACTAGCTATTAAAAATACAAATGTGCTCCTTCTGCAGAGTTGTCATATGCCCAGGCCTAATAAGAGAGCAAACTGGAATCATGTTAGAAGCAATTGCTTAATTTATTCAGCAGCCTGAAAATTCCTGATGTTTATCATGAGCAGTGCAAGCTCCAGGGATGCCAAAGGTTATCTAAGAAACAGGTGCCATGTTTCTGCCCCTGGAAAGTGTTTTGATCCACTGCTTACTTCTGCCAAGGAGCTTTCAGGGGCTCTCAACTTCTTTATGTTATTGTAGCTTCAGCAGAAAACCTGGACACCTAGTAGTCAGGTAATAAGCAGCTCTTCAGTTTCTTCCCATCTTTTCTCATCACCAGACCAGAAATGTGCTTCTGAATCAGTTATTTTTCCTGAAAATTCAGTTTGTGGCATTGAGTCTTAATTTTCCCAGGGGTGGCGAGGAGTACATAGAAGCAATGGGAACAATTTTCTAATCCTCGTTACCAACCCTTTTGCTTTCGATTTATTTTCCCAAATGAAGATACAAAACCCAAAAGATTTAGCTTAAAATTAACCACTCAAACTCTGCAATGTTAATCTAGTGGATGGTGGTTCCACACAACCTTTATTCTTATAGTCCTACTTATATTGGAAACCAAGTATCTTATAAATTCTGTTCATTTTATCTCTACACAGTGTCTACATTAGCTTTTTGAAGGAAGGGAGCATTGGTGGTGGGAACATTGCACTGATGAAGGGGAGTGTTCTCTTTATGACTGAAACCCAACTATAAGCATCATGATTATTGATGCTTAAATACAGATTTTGTATATAAAAAAGAAATTAAAGTCAAGAAAAGAAAAACAATTCTATGATCTTAATAGCTGAAACAAGTTTTTTCCTTACTAAGAACTTGGAGATGACCATGAATACACTTATCAGTGTCTGCCTACAACAAGCTCTAAAACAGTGTGAAAGGCTTTCCTACATTGAACTAATGACGAAATAAAAGCAAACTTTAAATACACACATTCATGTGTGTACTGCTAGAAGTAGATCTGTTTTGGGGGAAAAGTAATGAATTTAGGTCAACAATTTCTAGGACATGGGCAGACTTAATTTTTGAGTCAATAAACTCATGTACTTTTTTCAAGTTTTTCTTTGTAGAGTCTCTTTTGCACCTTAACTGACCATATATACAAGTGCATGTGTGTGCTTGCATGTACACATACACAAACCACACACACCAAAGACAAGAGGGATAAGAGAGTGTAAATAAAACCTGAAAAGACGAGTGAAGTAGGCATTGGTGAGAGAAAGAGAGAGGAAGAGAGAGAGGATTTTCATGTTGTGTAAGTATTTGACTTTGCATAAACTTTTTCTTTGAGTTTCTTATTCTTGGCTAGCCCCTGGGAGAACATGCCTCTCCTCTTTCCAAGCTACCCCAAGACAAAGCTTTTGCGCAGTTGGAAGAATTTTAGGACTTTAGCGCTCTTCTATGTGGAGTTTCTAGTTAAGACTAGAAAGAATGGCAACAACATTTTTCTTCTAAAAGAGATGGCAGAAATTTGCATGCAATAGACTTCATTCATTTCTTCAATCGTTAAAAATATGCCTTTCAATGCGTATAAGAGAACAAAACGAATGACAAATAGTTATTTTCATATTTATTTTTTATCCTTTGCAACATGAAACAATGGCAGTTGAATTTGCTAAATTAAAATAAAATAATGATCTCATGTAGAAAACGTAAAAAAATTAATCAAGTAAAAATGGTAGCAAACACTCAATAATAAATAAGTTTTCTAATGTTACCAACGCAAAGTAAAATTGACAAAATGTTTTTGACACTACCGGATTTTTTTAAATTTTTAAACAAACATTTAAAGATAACTAAGAATTATAAGTCCCCCCGACCTCCATAAACACAGTTTTAAAATCAAAACAAGGCTGGTCTACAATTGGCAGTTAACTTTGTCCTGGAACGGAGCTGTGGCTCCAGTGGCGGATAAAGTGCGTGCACAAATTTTCCAAAAAACCGGGCCAAGGTTCTAGGGATCGGACATGCAATCTGGGTGTCTTCACGTTTTTCCAACCCTGTTGGTCGTTGTGTGTGTTTTTTTGTTTGTTTGATTTTCTTTTTTCCTGCCAATCCCACTTTAAGAGGGCATTTCACTTGGGAAATAAAACTTTGCCTTTCAAAATGCGTTTTTGGAAACAGCTCGTCCTCATGAGTGGACGCGACACACCGGGAAGGATGCTCGGGGCATACAATAAATTAAACACAAACCAGCCACAGAGAAAGATGCGACACATTAGCAGCATGTTGGCAGCGGGGGACTAGGATAAGGATGCCATAGACAGGAACATCTGACTAGGCATCCTTGAGCTATAGGGGAGCGCGGTTTGGACAGCAGGTTTTCTTCAAGCAACACGGACTGGGAAACAAGGAATAGGCGCGAATTTTGCAAACCTCTACCGTAGCTGCCAATGAGGCCAAGTCACTGCCAAAACGACTGGGCTTGGAGCAAAAAGTCTAGAGGGTGCCGGCAACCCCGAACGCAGTGGAGAGGAATGACTAGACCCGGGGCTCAGTTTTAAGGGCGCCTGTCACCTTCCTAGCTGGCCTCGTCCGAGTCACTGTAATGGGAGTGTGGGGAAAACTCGCCGTCGCTTCTGTGGGACCGAGGCGAAGTTTTGCTACTTTCCTCCTGCACGGGCGGCAGGAGACCAGCGGGCAGCGAAGGCGACAGATTCTTCGGTGCCGCCAGGGCGCTGCCCTCGAAGGTCGAGAAGTGCAGCGCGTCCAGCGGCACTGAATAGCCGCCGCCCGCCGAGGCCGGCCCGGAAAACCGAGTCCGGCAGCTCCCGGGAGGGGCCGGCCTCTGCGCGGGTCCCGGGGCGGGCACGGCCCCGGCGGCGGCGGCTGTGCCGGAGCCGCCGTCGTAGTCGTAGGGGACGGCGGCGCGCAGGTGGTGGTGGTCGCTCTTGCAAGCGACGGGCTGCGGCGGCGTGGGCGGCTCCCCGGCGGGCGTCTGCAGCAGCTCGGACAGGGCGTTGATGTAGATCTGGGCCATCTGCAGCGTCTCGTACTTGGACAGCTTCTTGTCGTTGTTGAAGGACGGGATAACGTTGCGCAGCTGGTCGAAGGCGTGGTTCAGTCCGTGCATCCTGCGACGCTCCCTGGCGTTGGCCGCCAGCCGCCTCTGCTTCTGCACCCCGTTCACCTGTTTGCTGGAAGGGGCGCGCTGGCGGCCGCAGCCCAGTTCGTCCGCCACCAGCCCGCCCTTCAGCTTGCACAGCTGCTCCCGCACTTTCATCGGCGCGGGGCTCTTGCTGCCGCCGCCGCTGCCCCTCAGCACCAACTCCCCGCCGCTGTCCACCTCCTCTCGGGCGGCGGAACCTCCCGACGCGCTCAGCTCCGAGGAGTGCAGCAGGTACTGGGCGGCGCGTGCCGTGCACAGGCCCTGCAAAGTGGGAGCCAGCCAGGCGCGTGGGTCGGTGCCGTCCAGGAGAGACAGCTCGGCCGGGTAGACGGGAGGCTCCCGGGTCTGCAGGGTGGCGGGAGGCGGCGGCGGCGGCGGCGGGAGCTGCGAGTGGAGGTGCGGCTGCGGCTGGCGACGGGGGTCCCCCAGCTCCTTCACTTCTGCCCAGTCTTCTGCACGCAGCAGGCGGGACATGGCACGGCCGAGGTTCGGAGCCGCCGGGTCGGAGGAGACGCTGGAAAAGTAGCCCGGTCACTAACCACCACCACGCCCTGCCCGAGTCCCTCTGCCGGGTCTCGGACCTCTTTCACCCTCCACGACCCTCCCCCCACTCACTCGGAGATCACACGCCCGGTCGCGTGCTAAGGAGCGTCTCCGGTTGCCGAAGGCACTGCGCCCCTTTAAAAAGCGGCACGCGCCAGAGTGTCTGCCCCCCCTCGGGTGCACCTCCCAGCCCGCTCCACTCCCAGCCCCCTCCTCGCGCCGGTCGCGTGTCGGCACAGCCAATGGAGGGTGCGGGCCGGCGCGTGCGAGCAGCCAATCAAAGAGTTCTTGCAGCCGGAGGAAAGTTCCCGGGTGCTCGGTGGCGGCGCCCCGCCCCCTCCAGCGAGCCTCGCCTCCTTCCCCGGGGCTCCGAGGGATTCTGCAAATGTGTGGGCTCCTGTCCTGTCGGTGGGTAACTCGACTCCGGCCCCAAGACCTCCGCCCCAGGCCCTCCCGGGTGCGGGAGCGCTGCGAGCCCCAGCCGTCGCCTCTCTGCGTGTGTGTCGCGTCGAGCGGCGGCGCTCCCGCAGAAACGCGGATGGCCAGGCCAGACGGGCCGGTCCTCCCAGGGCCCAGACGCCCCCTGGTCCCGCGGGGCCTCCTCCTGGGATCGCAGTTCCGCGCACTGGCCTCAGACCCGCAGTTTCTGGTCGGCAGTGCACACGAGTGTACACGCCTGCCTCTGCATGGTGCGCGCGTAAAGCTCTGCGGGTGCTTTTTGGAGATCTTGGAGATCGAAGCTGCACAGAGATCCCCCAAACCTCCTACGGTGCGGGAGCGGAGCGTAGCACTGTGGTTTTCCCCTCTCCTTCCAGAGGGAGTTTGCGCTATGGGAAGAAAAGCGGTGACAGATAGAGATGGACAAGGTTCACAGTCCCTGAGCCTCTCTGTCCCTCCCCAGCAGCCCCCAGCACCTTGTGGCCAGTTTGTCTAGGACTCCCATATACCTAGGTGCAGACTTCACTTATTCTCCCCCTCGCTTGACACAGCACCGGGGCAGCACAGCGCCTTTGAGCCTTTGAATGCTGAATTGCCATGGCTCAGGGTTCCAGCTCTTGAAGGTGCTTAAG
>PVKC010044169.1:0-11642 GCA_004027635.1 Crocidura indochinensis | reverse complement strand
CCGGGATTCGAACCGATGACCTTTTGCATGAAAGGCAAACGCCTTACCTCCATGCTATCTCCCGGGCCCCGGAGTTTAGGTTTTTAAGAATAGTGTTAAAGGACTCAGTAAGCTCTGTTGGGGTTTACTCTCTGACCTAGAGTTGAAAGGAGCTGTCATAAAAGGGCAGGACAGTTCCAGGCTGGACAAGAAACTCATGGTGAGACCCTATTATAGTGGCCATATTGGTGGCACCGGAAGTCTCGTTGCCCAAGTATGATAAGTGTGAAGAAAAGTGGCAGCAAAGGGTAGTGGGAGCCATGAAAACAATAACCTCAGAAACCAAGCATTGCTCCCAGCTGTCCAGGCACATATGTGGGTAAGTGTGTTGACTCTTATTTGTTAGGAATCCAGTTTTCTCGAAGGTCATCAGGGCGGGGCTCCCAAAATAGGATTAGTGTCCTTTGAAGAAGAGGAAGAGATCAGAATGTGTTTTTCTGCTGGCAGAAAGTGTCTGGTTTTGTTTTGATTTGATTTGATTCTAAAACTAAATGGTCTTTTTTTTTTTTTAAACTAAAAGGTCTTGACCCCAAATCAAATCTGCCAGCACTTTGAGCTTGAACCTCCCAGCTCCTAGAACTGTGATCGGTAAATATGTTAAGCTGCCCCATCTAGGATACTTTGCTAGAGTAGAAAGAGTTGATTTGACACATGCTCATACCCTAATCTGGCACAACAGGTTGTGCAGGTGCAGCTTAGTGCATTCTCCATACAGTCTTTGTTTGTATGTTGACCACATATCTGTTCCATAGCCACCCCCATTGAACAAGTCTCAGTTTTCTCCTGTTTGTAGCATCAATCAGCACAGCAGAACAAAGCAGCATGGATGTGCTTTGAGAAAGCTGGCCAGGGATCAGCTGACAGTCCCCGCCAAGGCCAAGAATACTTAGTGGCCTTCACAGCTCCTGAAAGTCTATCAGGTGGTAGAATTCCCTTCCTGCTTCCGCCTTAGGTGGCCTCTGAGGTGTCATGAAGTGGAAGTGGCACAGGGCAACATGACAGAGAGAAGCAGAGATCAGAGTGGCAAAACATGCAGGTGGACTTGTCTGAAATTTTGATGATCTACCAGTGGTATCCACACAGTGCTCTGTACATTGACTACAGTCTCCATGGTTGTGTCAGGGTGGGAGACCTTTGGTAAATGAAATCTTATATGAAGTTTGAAGTTGAGATATTTGTTAAGGGGTACTGTTAAGACCCCCCCAATTCTTGTAGAAGGGAGAGGAGGAAATGGAATAAGGTAGAGTGAGAAGTGATAGAGGCACATCCACCCATCATGGCCAACTCATGTCTACTCTAGAGCCACTATGGCCACTAGGCCAGACCCACACCCCCATACCTTGCCTCTGTCTATGGGGATGAGGATTGGCCTTGGAAAGGAGTGAGGTTTCTCAATTTCTCTCTCTCCCTCTCTCTCCCTCTCTCTCTCTTTCTCTCTCTCTCTCTCTCTCACACACACACACACACACACACACACACTCGTGCCTTTATTTTATTATGGTGAGAAAGAAAATTATGTTTTGGATTATCTAGCCTGATCTATTAGATCAGGGGTCCTCAAACTTTTTAAACTGGGGGCCAGTTCACTGTCCCTCAGATCGTTGGAGGCCGGACTATAGTAAAAACAAAAACTACGAGCAAATTCCTATGCACATTGCATATATCTTATTTTGAAGTGAAGAAACAAAAACGGAACAAGTACAGTATGTGACCCACAGGCCGTAGTTTGAAGAACCCTGGTAGGTAATCCCATTTTTGTTAGCTACATCCAAGGCATCAATGTCAGAAGCCAGCAGGCATTAGCCTTCTTCTTTCTATCAGATCTAGTCAGGGTGTTGATCATGACCACACCAATGTCCTAGAGCTTCTCCATTGCCTGATTCATCTTAGTGTTTGTTGGCCTTGACATTCACAATGAAGACAAAGGTGATGTTACCCTCTATCTTCCTCATAGCTGAGACAGTGGTCAAAGAGAACATAATGGTTCAAGCTTGTTTCTTCTGGGATACTCTACCAAGGATGTTTGGGTTGTTTTCTCACCACAGTATTTTGGGTATTTGAGAGGGAAACTTCAGCTCTCCATTTTCTAGCTATGAAAACCTTTCAGCACTGTGCTCTTAGCCTTCAAAGCTTTGGTTTTGACTTCATCTTTGGAAGGGGTAGGGGCCTTCTTCTTAGTCTTTGGCGCCATCTTGATAAAAAAGGTTTCGATGCCTTTCATTTTTTAAGTTAATTTAGTTAATTTTTTACTAAGGCACCATGATTTTTTTTTTGGTTTTTGGGCCACACCCAGCAGTGTTCAGGGGTTACTCCTGGCTGTCTTCTCAGAAATAGTTCCTGACAGGCACAGGGGACCATATGGGGCACCGGGATTCGAACCAACCACCTTTGGTCCTGAATCGGCTGCTTGCAAAGGCAAACACCGCTGTGCTATCTCTCCAGGCCCCGGGCACCATGATTTTATGATCTTATTCCTAATTGAGTTTCTGGCATACAATGTTCCAACACCAATCCCATCATCAATGTACTTCCTTCACTAAAAGAAAAACTTATTTTTCAAAGCAAATTTAAGTCAATACTTTACATTTCCCAGCAACAAAGAGTTGGCAGACACTTGTGCTATCAAAACAAACCCAGCACTGTAAATGGATGAAGAGAAAGCATGATACAATTGGTATTCACTCCAAAGTGAAACACAAAGAGGCTGGGGTTGAAATGAAAGCACACAGGCTCGATAAGCAATACCAGTGAAATTTTCTTAACCAGCACAAGGGAACTTCCCATAAGAGATGAGCAAGGTACATTTATGAACAGCACAATTTCATCTTTCCAGTTTTCCTTTCTTTAAAAAAAATTTTCAGTCCAGAGAGATAGCACAGAGAATAGGGTATTTACCTTGCAGGCAGCTGACCCAGATTCAATCCCCAGCATCAAATATAGCCCCCCTAAGCCCCACCAGGAGTAATTTCTGAGTAACCCTGCATGTGGCCAAATTTAAAAATACTTTTTCAAATCATTTTTGTGAGGGTACATGTTTTATTTTAGCAACTGCAGTACACAATTTTACAACACTGTCCATGCTTCAATGCAGACATTCCAATGCCAAGAATCCACCGAGAATGCCCTGTTTCCCTTTACCCTGGGGTTCTCAAACTTTTTAAACAGGGGGCCAGTTCACTGTCCCTCATATCGTAGGAGGCCGAACTATAGTAAAAACAAAAACTACGAACAAATTCCTATGCACACTGCATATAACTTATTTTGAAGTGAAGAAACAAAATGGGAACAAATACAATTTGTTTGAGTCGTAGTTTGAGGACCACTGCATTGTCTCCTGATTCCTTCCCTATCCTCATCCCCAGACCCTCTCCACACCATCATCACCCCACATCCCAATAGCCTGAGAAGCTTAAAATAGTATTATAGAGCCTGGAGGAATAGTACAAGTCGGGTGCTTTCCATGCATGCAGTCGATTTAGGACAGATGGTGGTTCAAATCCCAACATCCCATATGGTCCCCCAAGCCTGCCAGGGGCGATTTCTGAGTGCAGAGCCAGGAGTGACCCCTGAGAGCTGCCAGGTCCCAAAACAAAACAAACAAAACAAAAAACAAAACAAAACAAACAAAAAAAAAACAAGAAATAGCATGTATAGAGGCTGGAGGGATAGCACAACAAGTAGGGTGTTTCCCTTGCATGCAACTGACCAGGGTTCTATCCTCAGTATCCCATATGATCCTCCAATCACCACCAGGGATGAACCCTAAGTGCAAAGCCAGGAGTAAGCCCTGAGCACAACCAGATGTATCCCCTCCCCCCACCAAAATCTCATATCGGGGTCAGAGTGATAACACAGCAGTAGGGCATTTGCCTTGCAAGCAGCATCCTATATGGCCCCCATGCTTGCTAGGAGTGCAGAGCCAGAAATAATCCCAAGCACAGCCAGGTGTGGCCCAAAACCCAAAAACAATAATGTATGTGCCAGTACAAATGGCATATATGTGCATCTTTTAACCACTATCAAAATGCATGCTAATGAAAACTGCCATTGAGTGACCCCAGGATGTTTTGGTCCATGGCACACAACTGCCCACCCACCAGGGCCTGCAGCCTCTCCCTCCCTCTTCCTAAGCAGACCCCAATGGAAACCTACAAGAGGAGGAGAGAGCCCAGGAGACTAGGAGAAAAGGGAAAATTTCCAGAGTGGTGCAGAGAGCCTTGGGCTAAATTGTGAGAGGAAAACAGAGGTACTAGGGAGAGAAAGTGGAGCAGAGTCTCCTCAGGCAAGATGCACAAGAACAGTGGGAGACAGAGCAGGAAGGGTGAACAAGAGAACACAGAGAGTGAAGAAGGGGAGCAGTGAAAGAAGCACATAGTGGGAGTCTGTAGTTTTCTATAACACTCAATAATAATCCAGACAGCTGGGCCTTGCTCAGCCTAGATCCTTTGCTAAATCCAGTCAGGTTTTGCAATGTCCACTCTCCACCTGCAAGGGGTGCACAGGCTCCAGATATTCCCACTAAGGAAGCATGTGGCTTGCTCTGGCCTCTGGGGCAGGGTCTGCCAACCCTGCATGCCCCCTTGTGGTCAACTTGGGCCAGGGCTGGAGCTTGTTTTTATTTTAATTTTTTTTTTCATTATTTACTCATTTGACCCAATTGTAGTATCTTGCAAAACGCAAAACGATAGCATGATACATGATACATGAAGATGTTGGCAATAATATAAAAATTATATATTTCTCCCTCTTAAAATTAATTTGAGTTTCCTCAACGGAATTCTTGGCTAATTAAGATGGAGCTTGTTTTTAAAGGCAAGAGTTTGAACAGCAAGAGCCAATGGCTGAGGTTATGAAATTCTCAGAGGTCAGGCCTGGTCAGTCACAGTGGAGAGGGAGGAGGCAGGAATGGTGAAAGAGAAGGAAGGGAGGAAGGAGAGTCAGGCCCTTACCCTCACCCTCCTGTCCAGCTCCAACCCAGAGTCGTCCTCTTCTCCAGTGTTGTAGACTGCATCATTGGGGTGATTAATGAGTTGTCCCCTAAGGGAGGGGGACACAGCAAAGACCTCAGTCCAAGTCCCTGCAATCACGTCTCAGCAGCACCCAAGCTGCAGTGGACCCCTCCTGACTCTCTTACAGCTCTCTGGCCCCATTGAGGGGTCTTTGAGGCAGTGAGTGGGGAGTATGGAGGGCTGTTCCCAGTGCCTGTGTCTGAGTGTGACAGTGTGAGGCAGGAGAAAGGGGCCTGGCTGGACTGGGCAGGTGGGGTGAGTGTCCAGCCCCCCCACACAAGAATATTGCCACTTCCATCTTGCCAAGTTAGAAAGAGAATGCTCCTCCCTAAAAGGATTTGCTGCTTGACTGTATGTGTGCATGAGTATGTGAATATGAACATGTGCATTTGTGGGGGGGTGTCAAATGTAGCACCTCATACCTGTGAGGCCACATGCTTACACTGAACAGTAGTCTCAAATAGCTAGGGGGTTCCTTCTGGCAATACAACATTATTTGGGATTTGCTTCCCAACCCTGGTTCTAAAAGTGCATGTCTTCTTTTTTATTTATTTTATTTAAAAACCGTGATTTACAAGGTTGTTCATAATATAGTGTGTGCTTTTCTCACAGTAGCAAAGTTTTTAGTGATTGAGTTTCAGTCATACAATGTCCAATACCCTTCACAAGTACATGTTTCCTGTCACCAATGTCCCCAGTTTCCTTCCGGCTCCCCCGTACCCTCTCCCAGGCCTGCCTCTATGGCATACATTTTTCCTCCCTCTCTCTCTCCCTCCCTCTTCTTCTCTTGTACTCTCTATCTTTCTCTCTTCTCTCTGTCTCCTTTTCTCTCTGTATCACTCCTCTTTCTCTCTCCCTTGCAATAGTTACCAAAGGGGTATCACACATCTCACTTTATCTCTTTTCAATACCCAGCTTTTGTCCAGAGTGATTATTTCCAACTATCATTGTCTTAGTGGTCCCTTCTCTTCCTTAATTGCATTCTCCTGCTATTTCTGGCAAGCTTTCTATCATAGACTGTTCCTCCTGACCCTCATTTCTATCGTCTATGGATTGTTTTTATTCTATCCATTTTTTAATATTCCACAAATGAGCTAGATCATTCTATATCTGTTTCTTCCCCTCTGATTCATTTTACTCAGCACAATACTCTCCATGCCCATTCATGTATAAGCAAAGTTCATAATTTAATTTTTCCTTATAGCTGTATCCTATTCCACTGTGCAGATATACCACAGGTTTTTTTTTTATCTGTCTATTCTTGGGAACTTGGATTGCTTCTGGATTCTGAGTATTGTGAACAGTGCTACAATGAACATAGGAGGACTTTTTCATGTTATATTTTTGGACTCTGAGGGTATATTACTAGAAGTGGAATTGCTGGGTCCTATGGAAATTCAATTTCTAGTTGTTGTTTGTTTGTTTGTTTGTTTTGAGGAATATCCATAAAATTTTCCAAAAACACTGAATCAGTCTACACTCCCACAACACATTGTCTTTCTTATCTTTCCCTTATCCCTCATCCCAGAATGAACTCCTAAAGTTGGTTTTCTGGACTCTCTGGCTTTGAGGGCCTTGCTGGTTGGTTGCTCTGTATGCCTTCCAGAGCACGTTTGATTCCTAAAAAGGTCAATGACTACTATATGAATTGTTTATACCTGCAAGCCACCCCTCGTTCAAGTTTCCAAACATCCCCATCTCCAACATTCACACTCCAAGTTAGTATTCTCCCAGCCTTAAATCAACCCAGGTAATAAGAACCTGGAGTATTCCCCTGAGCCCCTAAGCCCATGAGTATTCTCTAGAGCAGGGATTCTGAAACTTTTTGCCCCAAAAATGCAGCACAGATGAAGACCGCCAGAGATGTCAGCAAATGATTGATTCGGAATTAATCTTTGGTCTTTGTGTATTTAGAAACTTTTCACTATTATCAATTTTTTTGTGACCCACCCGACTATGTTCAGTGATATGTTCAGGTCCCATGAGGACCTGCATTGAAGAAGCTAGGGTGTAAATGGGCCAGTTCTGTGCTATGCTGTTCCCTCTGCCCTGTTAGTCCCTTGAAAGACACCTCCTAAGCCTTCAACCCCTTACCCCATGCTCTACCCTGGCTCTTAGCTGCCTTTTGGCAAGCTCTGGTACTTCTTTCTTTGGCCCCATGCATCTCATTTCTGGGATCATAACAGATGTTTTCTTTTCATTTTGTTTTTTCCCTTTGGTATTTTGGCTTGCAGTTTTGTTTGATTTGGTTTGGGTTTTGGGGGGAACCACATCAAACAATGCTCAGGGGATACTTCCTGGCTCTACATTCAAGATTCATTCATTGTAGGGTTCAGAGGCCATAAGCAATGCTACGGATCAGATCCCCTGTGTTAGTGCTTACAAGCATGTGCCTTACCCTCTGTACTATCTATCCAGTTCTTTTTACTCCTTTATGGATGGACACTTTCCACTTGGGGGTCACTCCTGGTCATGTTCAGGGTACCACCTGGTGCTGAGGACTAACCATGGGCTGCCTGATTGCCAAACCTGCACTTCAACCCTGGGAACCATCTTCCTGCTATAACAGTATTTTCCTTCAATAATAAACATTACCTTCTCTCTGCTGTTAGCTGCCCTCCATAAATCAGACTCCCTAGACACTAATAAAACCAACAAGGAGTCTTGGTAATATGCTCCTATCATAGTGCTGAGTGTGGACCCATCACGCCACTGGGGACAAATTTTCTCCTACCTACCTGTAGAATTAAAATAAAAAATATAAAGACAATATGTTGGGTGAGGCTGCCCCAGGCACCATATTTTATCCTCTTACACCGATGGGTCTGATGAAGACTAATAGTGGAGAAAAAATTCACAAGCAGTCAGTTAAAGTTTCATCAGAGTCAGTTTGCTTTATTCCCTCACTGCTTTTCTCCACCATGTCTCTGCGCCGTGACTGCCTAACTCATGTCTTTCTCTCTAGAGCTCTGTCTGTCTCCCTTATAGCTTCTCTACATATGTCTCTCTTTTCTCTCCCCCAAAGCAGCACTTTTTATTCTTTAATTAAAATAACTCCATCCCAGGTGTGGGTGGGTCTGATCATCCAGCTGGGATTAACATCTCAAAAGAAGAGATTAGGGAAACAGGAAGTTGGAAGAAGTGTTACCATACACCTACCTGGCACAGGGCAGAGTGGGGAGAAGCAGAAGCTGAGTCTTCCTCCAGACTCTAATTGAAACCAGTTTCTTGCACCCTTTGGCACCCTTTATCCTGTGTCTTCTGTTTCAGAGATTCTTTGGGAGGTCAAAGGAATTCACATATCAAAGAATGGGGCCAGAGAGATACACAGTGGGTAAGGCCCTTGCACAGGGCCTGAAAAGCTAAGTTTGTTCCTCCTGGGATCTGTCCATTTTAGAAGATGAGCTGCTCCAAAGAACAAGAATCATGCTATTAAGAAAATTAAGAACTCTGATGGATGCTGAATGAGAAAGAGAGTAAATGTGTTCCTACAGGGGGCTTTCACCTTGGCAAACACCTTGCTTCAAGGACACGTTTGAGGCCAGAGAGATGCTAAAAAGCAAGAGCATGAAGAGCTCTTGCTTTGCACAGATCAACCTGGTTCAATACCAGGCACTAATAAGCTCTAGACACTCCTGGCCCAAAACCCTTCCCAAAAGTGCATGTTGCCCCTTCTGGTTCAGTGTCTGCTGGAGAGAGGAAGATGCAGGGTATTTTATGAGTTTATTGGGAGTCAGGGAGTGAGTTATGAAGCCAGGCAGGATAGGTTCTCTCCTTCTCCGCCCCTCTTTTCCCCTCCCCCTGGCTAGTTTTCTTGGCTGCCCCTCCCTCTTCCTTCTTCCCTGAGTGGGTGGAGACATCAGGTGTCTGCCCCTCCCTCCTTGCTCCTCAAACATTCAGAGAATAAATAAAATAGAAGAAAGAAGGAGTGCAGTTACTTCAAAGGCTAGACTAAAGTTGCAGTCAGGGAAAGCTTCCCAGAAAAGGCAACGGGTACTGGAGCTTTGGAGATTCCAAGAACAGAGCATAAAAGCCACAGAATCAAGATGTGATTGACAAAACCAGGGGTTTGGTTCATGGAAGAGTGAAACCAAGGTTAAAAGAAATTAGGTGTTGGGACCCAAGTGATAGTAAGATGCTTGCACATGGCTGACCCAGTTTTAATCCCTTCCATCCTCAGCATCCCAGAATCCCTGAGTCCCACCAACAGTGACCTCTGGGTACAGAGCCAGACAAGCCCTCATCACCAGCAATTGTAGCACACAAGGCAAAAAAAAATCAAAAACTAACAACAAAATAAAAGAATCTTGATGTTTTGTTTAAGATCACTTGTTAAGAAAGTTTCAGAGACAGGACCTGACACTGGGGCATTTGATGATTTTGGATGTGCTATTCTTCAAGGACCACCTGGTGACCTGAGGGACAAGATGGAGAGAGAAATGGCCGCTTGAAGCCCTACTCAATGGAAGTTTAGAGGGAGAAGTGAAATTATATAAACTCCACAGCTAAAATAAGAAGTCACCTGGAATCTAATGCCCAGGGAATTTAATCCGAAAGTATTCAGTTTCCTAAAGCGTGACTAAATCCCAGAATATCTGTGGTCATGGCATCTGGCCCAAGGCAGTTCCTTCTTCCTGGTTATTCTGATGAATCTGAGTACCTGAGAGGGCATCACTCTTCCTGTTTGCCACATGTTTGTCCTGGTGATCTGAATGCAGAAAAAAAAAAAAGGCAAGAATCCCCCAAAGTATTTTTCTCTGCTCCTTCTGGGATACCCCCTCTTGTCCTCAGAATGAAGAGTGAATCAACTAGAATCACCCAGGTTTGTGAATTTTTTTATGTTTTCTGTACTGACCTGAATGGGAGATTTTATTCACTGCTCCCTACATTCACTGCCCTTTTTATTGTATATTATCTTTTTTTTTTTTTTTTTTGGTTTTTGGGTCACACCTGGCAGTGCTCAGGGGTTACTCCTGGTTTCATGCTCAGAAATTGCTCCTGGCAGGCACGGGGGACCATATGGGGCACCGGGATTCGAACTGATGACCTTTTGCATGAAAGGCAAACGCCTTACCTCCATGCTATCTCCCGGGCCCCTTGTATATTATCTTTTATTGAATCAAGATGAACTACAAAGTTACATAATTATTCATGATTGAGTTTCAGGGACAATGTTCCAACACTAGCCCTTTCCCCAGTGTCCACTTCCCTCCAACAATATCTCCAGTTTTCGTCCCACACTTCCATCCCAAATTTTCCACTATCATAGACCCTTTATACCTCCAATAAACATTCTATTCTCTCACCACCACCACCAACACCACCAGCACCATCACCAATTTAAAAAAAAAAAAGCATTCTAGTCTCCTCCAGAGTGACCATTCCCTTCCACCAATGTCATACTGTACTCTTACCTGACCCATTCCCACTCCCCCCACATACACTGGCAAGCTTCCTACAGGAAACCAGCTTCCATGTTCTTTGTTTCTATTACCGTCGGACATTTGTTATTCCCCCAACTGTGGTTCCTTATAGTCCACATATGAGTGAAGTCATCTGTATCATTCATTTTTCCCTCTGACTGACTCCACTCCTCATGATACTCTCCAGATCCATCCACATAGAAGCAAATTGTAGGGTTTCATCTTTTCTTATAGCTGAGTAGTATTCAGTTGTGGATAATTTCTTTATCCAGCCATCTATTGAGTTGACTATTGTGAAGATCTTTATTTTTTAATTCATGTTTTTATTACAGGTTGAGTAACGTAGTTACAATAGTTTTATTGTTGTTGTTATTGTCGCTGTTATTTTTGGGCTACACCCATTTGACCCTTAGGGGTTACTCTTGGCTATGCGCTCAGAAATCTCTCCTGTCTTGGGGAGCCATATGGGACACCAGGGGATCAAACATGGGTCTGTCCTAGGCTAGTGCTTGCAAGGCAGATGGCTTACCTCTAGCGCTACTGTGCCAGCCCCTGTTACAATAGAGTTTTAATGTTGATAATATACAAAGTCACTGGACCACGCATCATCAAAGTGGCCCAGACCCTCCACCATTACTTCCATGTCACCTCTAGTCAACTTTTTCTTCCCTCCACTACTCCCCTTCCTGCCTAGTTTATTCTACAAAGACAAGAGTTTGTCACCATTTGATCATGTTTATTCCCTTGGGATTTTTTTCTCCACATCAGACTCCCCCTTTTTCTGTGGCACTAGAACTCCTAAATCTGAGCTAAATTCAAGGCTATTCTGAATAAAGACTCCACTTACCAGCATCCCTTGCATCAGCATCCCTTGAGCTTATTGAATATAAAGATTGGAGCAGAGGTGATGTCTGTCACTTCTGGGTCACACTTTCAATGCCTATGCCCCATTGTTTTGACCCTGTAGCTGTGTCCTGAGTTCTCTTTTGACTTTTTTTTTTTTTGGTTTTTGGGCCACACGGGTGATACTCAGGGGTTACTCCTGGCTGTGCGCTCAGAAGTCGCTCCTGGCTTGGGGGACCATATGGGAAAACGGGGGATCGAACTGCAGTCTGTCCAAGGCTAGCGCAGGCAAGGCAGGCACCTTACCTCTAGCGCCACCGCCTGGCCC
>PVKC010044168.1:0-10917 GCA_004027635.1 Crocidura indochinensis | reverse complement strand
ACATACACATATAGAAGCTTATCTTAGGCACTTTAGAGAACCTCTATGTAAAAGTACTTTAGTTGCTAATTATATGCATTACTTCTTTAGTTGGTAATATTATCTTCCTGAAGCAAATTTTCTTATAATCCTCATATGACTTATTAACTCTTTAATTTCTGCTGGTCACTTCTGCACGAGTGAGTTGAAGCAAGAAATGGAAGTTCACTTTCTGCAGATTCATTTTTTAAATTTTATTATATTGAAATCATTATTATTTACAAAATCTTTCATTGTTAGACACAATGATTCAGGGTCAAATCCACCAGTGTTGTTCTCCTTCAAAAAATGTTCCTAGATTGCACCCTATATTGCCACCCTTTGTCCCCTGGTCTGCCAACATAACAGATCCATTTGAAGTTTAGATTGTGATAGTATGGGTCTCTTGATTCTATTGTTGACTTTGGCTTGGGTATTTAGTTCTGTCCTTTTGTATATCCACCAATGCACTTGAGACCACTTGACCTCTGGCCTCCATCCATTTTTTATTACTCTTTTCTTAATTTATAGAAAAATACATAAATATGAGGTAAGCAAAGTAATTAATGCCCCAAGCTTCTATGAAAAAAGGTGGGATCCTTAGATAAAGATATCTTTTAGATAAAGATAAAAAAAGGAGTGGCAATTTTTTTGCATAATGCAGAAAATTTGGGGGAAAATAGAAAGAAAAAAAACCTTTGGCCTAAAAATGATGGTGTCCCTACCCATGAAGCACCCTGCCATAAGACCAACTACAGATTCCAGGCATACTAAACAGTCTAACGCCAAGGTCTTCCTTCGTGATTCCAGAAAATTTTCTCTTTAATCACAGTTGTCTCCATCAGGTTTCAGTTATTAGAGATCTTGGTTTTTGCATAGATCCTATGTCGAAGTCAGCGTGTCATGGAGTGTCTTCTGGTTTCTTCTCACCATTAGGTGGCAAGGCATGGAAACCTGCCCTAAAAGCAAGCTGTTGCTGTATCCAAGTAATCAGGGTTAAGTGGAGCCAGTCAGTGCCAGAGCAGCATTAGGGCCTTTTCCATAGAAGTTTGATTCTTGGTTGCTGTTGCAGAAAACTGAGCACATTTTAAAGATGGGATCCAAGGTTCAAACAAACCTTGTTCAATTGACTAAATACCAAGTCAAGTTACTAAGATTGTTTTTAGTTGATAAATCTTGGAAGGAGGGCAAGCATGACTTTCAGCTATTTTGGGAAAAAATAAATTAGTAAACACTACTTTTCTCAGCTGGAGGGTCTAAGCTAATGTCTGCTTAATTTTCTCATTACCCTCATGTTTATTAGTTTAGTATTCACTGCCATTAATGACAGATTCTGTCTTGCTCATTTCTAGAATTATCTTGCCAAAATAGCAATTAATCTTTAAAGAAGAAAACATTTAGATACATAAAAATTGTAACTATTTCTATATAAAGCCATCAACCCAAATAAATTGTTGTCAAAATTGTAACTATAATTACTATTATTATTATTATTGAAATATGTAAAACTATACTCTAGTCAGTATCAGTTCAACCTAAATACTTTAGTCTATAATGATGGTAGACTGCTTAATGCTATCAGTATTTTTCTAAGAAGCATGAACTTTATTATCTAGGTTCATAATTCATTTATTATCCAGGTTCATTATTTCATAAATATCACATATATTTGGTGTTTGAATGTCTCACTTCTTTACATTAAATAAATAGATTGCGTTCATTCCTTTTTCTACAAGAGAAAGGATATACACTTTAAAAACAAAAGTAGTGAGTCAGAGTTGGAAAGTAAGGGATATCCAGTTGTGATGATTGTTTTTTCAACTGCAGAAGAGATTCCTTTCCCAGTCACATCCCCCAAAATTGCTTATGGACTCCTTTTTCCTCCTGCATTGTCTACTCAGCTTTGCATCAGCTGTCCACAATATTATCATTCTTTCTGAGAATATTATAAACATTATAAATAAATCAAATGCTCCATAAAGGATCTCATAATTACTATTTTTGTAGGCTCATTTGTCAGCACACAATCAAGCAATTATTATTTCATGCACACATCTAGCTCTTTAGGTATCTTGTAAGGATATGAAGCTAAGAACTGTTTACCATTCAGTAATTTAATTTACGTTTAAATGATAGTCCAATAACAATGGCAGAGCAGGTGTTTGATATGTGTTTATTAAGGATAAATTAACTTGAATTTTAATCTGGGTCAAAGTTGATAGTTTTGCTTTTCTTTTGCTCAGAATCAAGTCTTCTGAGGAAGGAGAAAGGGAGTAAGAGCAGGATAGAGAGAGAGAAGGGGGAAGATGTAAAAAGAAAAAGCATGTGCTTCAGAGCATTTCTGTCTATGACTTTAGATAAAAAAATATGTTGAGTTGGCTTTCATCCATCCATTGGTTCAACCTGCCCAACAAGTCCACATAAATCCTCTTAAATCCTACTTCTTATACTATTATTTGATCCATTTTCATTTTTTCTTTCTTTATACAAATGAATAGGGAAATTGTTGTTGGTGCTTATTGTATAACACATGTCTAAGAAATCAGAAAACCATACTTAAGACTTCAGTCTGCAACTGAACCTTTAGCAAAAAAAATCAACATTCATTCTTGCAACAGCTGTATGGTGCCACCAAGTGGTCAGTTGATAGAGAGTTCAAGTCGTTATGTACTGGGAACCTCTTCAGAACTGGAACATTTGTGGCCAGCTCCTTTACAGAATTGCAGGTTCCTTATTCTCTGCTCTTATACAGATAGATTTATATCACTGATGCTTTCATTAATTACTTTTCTCAACGTGTCTTAAATTTTATTCCTTTTAACTAGTACTCGTGATTTTACTGAAATTCTCATACGATGATGGCATACGTTAAGTTTGCAGAAAAACACATTTCTCATTATCTCTTTTTGTTTTTATTTTTTGGTTTTTGGGTCATACCCGGTGATGCTCAGGGGTTATTCCTAGCAATGCTCTCAGAATCATCCCTGGCTTGGGGGGACCATATGGGACGCCGGAGATCAAACCGTGGTCCATCCTAGGTTAGCACGTGCAAGGCAGATGCCTTACAGCTTGTGCCACTGCTCCGGTCCCTCATTACCCTTTTAAAATTGTCTTAAAAGACTAATCATATTTCTTTAAAGATTATTTTTATGGAAAAACGATTTACAATTTTTCACAGTATAATTGATTCAGGCATACAATGTTCCAACTCCAATTTGTGATTTCTCCCAAATCAGTGTCCCAGATAATCTTCCCCCCTCAAGCTGTCCCCTTAGTATACTCATAACAATTTACTTCATTGATCTAAGTGTGTCTTGGACTCGAATCCCCTTTTACACAGTCCCTGGACTAAGTTCTACTTCTGCCTGGCTGCCCTGCACTGTCCTCTATACTCCAACTTCCCTACCCCCTAATTCTCATCTCTTCTATCCTCTCCTGCTTGTGGTCCCAGGACACACCCGAGGGACCCATAATAAGAACATCAGCCTATTGGCATAAAGGTTCATTCAGGACTCCAATCCCTTGCCTGCCCCACAGACTCCATGTCATCTGTCACTTCTACCTGGCTTCCCTTCACTGGGAAACTTAGACACCATTGCCCACCTCTTAAATCCCAAACTGCATGGATGCTAGCACATTCATGTAACAAATTTACCATTTCCACTCCACTAATGCCAAATGTTTTTGGCTTTGATATTTTGCCTCAGATTCCTACACAATTACCTTTAAAGCAAATAGTCTCAGGAGTTAGTTTCCTGTATGAACATCGAAATAGCAGGTTAGGGCACAAACATTAGATTAAGAGACTATGGAGAGTAGCATTATGCTAAAATATTTTTTAAAAAGTTTACATCTCAGGCAATCGGAAACCTGAACCATAAGTCACAGCTTCCACAAATCTTTAAATACAATGAATAAACAAAGAAATTTCCTCGTAGATAGGGACATGATTCCTACCAAACTATTAAGTTTAAATAAAGACTCAACCTTTACTCATGAGGAACTTAAAGCAATGCTCCATGCAATGGACAAAGAAATAAGGCACTCTTTGAAAGAGCAATGCTATCAACTTAAAGATGTAATGATTCAGACAAAGAGTCTATACAAATGGAATAGAAGAAGTTAAAAAATACAATAGTCAGCTATAATAACAGAAATCAAAATGCAGAATATCATTGATATTAAAGACAAAATAGGGACCATCACAAAGGATGAAGTGACAAAAGAAAAGAGAAATAATGTAAGAAAATGTAATAGTTATGATAAATAATAATAGCAGAAGTAATAATCTTTGAATTATATGATTGCCAGAAGGAGAGGCAAAAATAAAAGGAAAAGAGCAGCTGGCAGAAGAAATAATTACTGATAACTATTCTAATCTCTGCAAAAGACTCCTACACTGATTCCAGAGAACCAAACAAAATAAACTCAAATAAAACAACACTAAGACAAACAGTAATCAAAATTATAAAATCAAAGGATATTCTATTTAAAGCAGCGAGAGAGAAAAATTGCCTCAAGAATAAGAGAAATAACATAGGAATAGCAATAAGCCTTCCATATGTTACCTTGCAAGACAGGAAAGGGTAGAATAAAATATCCAAAGTAGTGAAAAATTTTTTCCTGTGGCACTGTCATTTAGAAATGAGGTAGGAATTAGGACCCTCTCCAACAAACAAGACTGGCTACATTTGTGACAGCTAACAAATCCTCCAAGAATTACTGAAGATCTGAGATGAGTTGTGGGTACAGGCCAAACAGCGTATCCATGAGAGTAGCTGCAAGAACAAAGAAAGGGACTATGACAGGTGCTTATTGAAAGTGAGTGTGGGCAAAGACATGTGACATACCTGCAAGAGCTGTCCAACAACAAAGGGACTTGAATCTGGGCATAAACACAAGAGCAGAGACAATAACAAAGGGCCTTGTGACCCACCCATTCACAAAAATCAGAGGCTCCATCCAGAGGTGTAGCCTCCCAAGCAAGCCAAAGTTGACACAGTGAGCTACAAGATAATCTCTAACCCACACTAACACCCCTGAGGCAACCCCTGTTAGTGGAGAGGACTGACAGCGACATAGGAAAAAGAACTTTGAGACAATCATGGTAAAGGAAAACATGGTAAAACAGCACAAGATACCACATCTTGTGAGTGAACACTACTACTCAATACTAATATGGTATTTAACATCTCTGAAACCGAATTTACAGAGAAAGTGCTTAGGATGTTCAAGGAGCTCAAATAAAACACAGAAGAATATGAGAACAGAAATAAAAATATATAAGCAGAAATGTCACAACTGAAAAATTTGGTAAGCAAAATGAAAAATTTATTGAAAGTCCTCACCAACGGAGCAACACCTGTCAAGGACAGACTCTGTTAGCTTATAAATGAAGCACAGAAAACTTCCAGACAATAACAGATCATGGGAAGAAGACTCAAAATAAACAAACAGAAAATCAAAAAATGCCTCAAATTAAATGAACAGATAATAGAATTTTGAGATAAATTCAATAAAAAAATAGCATAAGAATCATTGGGGCTCCAAAGAGTCAGGAAAAATACCCTACAAGGATGAAAAAGTCAGATACGATTGCTGAGAAGTTTCCAGAGCTGAAGAATGCATATTTCCACATCCTAGGTATCTAAAGAGAACCAGTTAAAGGAAATAAATAGAAACACTCAAGGCACATTCTAGTCAAAATAATGAAAATGTAGATAAAGAATACTAAAAGTAGCAGGACAAAATGGAAATAACATACTAAGAAGCATCCTTGAGATTTACAGCAGCTTTATCACCTGTATTGCTCCAGACCCAAAGGAAGTGGTCTGATGTAGTAAAAAAAAAAAAAAAAAAGCTCAAGGAAATAATGCCTCACTAAGAATATTTCACTCACCCAGGCTTTCAAATTTGAAGGAACAATGGAGTAAAGATAGCATTTTCAACAAGTGGTACTGGGAAAACTAGGTAACTACATATAAAAAAATTAAAACAATTCATTTTTCACATCTTATACAAATGTCAACTCAAAGTGGATCAAAAATCAAGATATCTGGCCAGAAACTCTAAAGCAAATTGAAGAAAATATTGACACAATGTTCCAAGATTTGGAATGCAAAAGCGTTTTTAGTGATCTGATACCACTGGCAAAGGCAACAAAATACAAAAACAAAACAAACAAAAAAATTAAGATAGCATAAAATTAAAGAGTTTTTGCATGACAAAAGAAACATGGATTAAAATTAAAAACTGCTATCTGAATGGGAAAATATTCTCATCCAACACTTCATATAAAGAATTAGTATCCAGTATATACAAAGATCAGTTAAAATAAATTCAAAATTCCTATCAAAAAATTGGGAGAGGGAATGAACAGACACTTTTCAGAAGACCAACAGATTGCCAATAGGCTCGTGAAAAAGTACGCAGCATCAGTTATCATTAGGGAAATTCAAATCAAGACAACAATAAGTTATATCACACCAATGAGAATAGCATATATCAAAAACAATAAGAACAATCTATGCTGGCTGGATGTAACAAAAAAGAAACTCTCATGGCTATTTCCAGTTTAACTATTGTGGAAAGTGGTTTGGAGAATCCTCAGTAAACTCAGAATGGAGCTGTCATTTAGGACCCAATAATTAAACTTGTGGATATCTATTCTTTGAACTTAAAAACATTCATAATGCTGGAGTGATAGCTCAGCAGTAAGTCATTTGCCTTGCATGCGGTCAACCCAGGATGGACCCTGGTTCAATCCCCAGCATCCATATGTCCCTTGAGCCTGCCAGGAGTGATTTCTGAGAGCAGAGCCAGGAATAAGCCCTGACCTCGCCCCTATCCCCACCCAAAAAAAAACCAAAACAAAACAAAAACAACAACAAAAAACATTCATTCAAAGAGACATACGCACAAAACTACTTATTGGTGTGATGAGCACAATAGTTAAGATATTGAATCAACCTCACTGTTCAACAACAGATGAATGGATTATGAAGATGTGGTAGATATATACAATGGAATACTATGCAGTTGCTAGGACCAATGAAATCATTGGATTGGATCACTGATTGGATCTGAAAGATATCATGTTGACTGAAGGAAGGCAGAAGAAAGAAAAACACAAGATGATCTCATTTATCTGTGGCATATGCAAAATAGTTGTCTTAGAAAATGTAGTACAGGAGGATGATTGATCTCCCTTGATCCCAGGGTCTACAGAGAAAAAGGAGAAAGAAGAAAATAAATCTAGGCAGGAAAAAGGAAAGCAATGAGGGAGCAGACATCTGAATATCAGTTATATTGGGGAGCTGGGAGAATGATATATCTATATATTCAAAGCACTGACTCATCAACATTTAAAACATGATTTCTAAGCTGAAACTACCAAACTTTAATATGTCTGACAAAGGAGGCAAGTGGGGGATGTGGGAGGTGGTTTCGGAGTGGAAGACTATGGAATACTGTAGTACTGCTGGTAGGATTTGACACTGGAATAAGATTGGTGCTGAAATATTAAAAGGCCTAAAATTCATCTATCAATAACTTGTAAACCATGCTTTTTAATTAAAAAATACTTCATATTGATTACTATAACAAAATGGCAAAATGGAATTATTAGGAATTAACTTGTGAATTGATTGTACGTGTTTTTGTTTGTTTTGGGGCCACACCCAGTGATTGGTGATGCCAGGTTACTCCTGGCTCTGAGCTCAGAAATTGCTCCTGGCTTAGGGGACCATATGGATTTTTGGGGATTGAACCAGGTCCATTCTGGATCAGCTGTGTGCAAGGCGAACAATCTACTGCTCACTATTGTACATGTTTGTAAGGAATATAAAGCAACTTCAATAATTTAATAGATATAATCCAATGCTTACTTAAATAAGTTTTTGATCTGACATCTAAAATATATTGCATTCAATTTTATTTTGTACTTGGGTCTCATTGTGGTAATCATTCTGCCTTTTCTGTTCTTAATACAAACTTATTTGTAATTCTTTTTTAAATGTACTTTGGAATTTATATGCAATATATAAAGCCTACAAATAGAAAATTTATTGGGATTGAAGAGAATTAGGAAATTTAAAGGTTAAAATATTTTCTTAAAATTTTTTTTTTATTTTTCTGATGTTGGACGCTAAGCAGGGTCGGGCCTGGTTAGTACTTGAATGGGAGACCACCAGGGAATACAGGGTGTTGTAGGCTTTAAAAAATATTTTTTATTTTAAAATTTTTATCACTTTAAGCACTGTGGTTTATGTAGTTGCTCGCAATATGTTTGTTTCTTTCTTTCCACATTCCAACACAAATCCAATCACCAGTGTAAAATTTCCTCTACTATTGATCTTGTATTCCTACCCACTTACCACCTGGCAAGCAAATAATAATTTACTTTATATTGCTTGTTTACAACTGGGTGGTAATGGAATTATGAAAACAAAAAAACTATAGCAACAAAGTCATATTATCATAAAAACTAAATTTGGCAATCTTGTGCTGCCGACATATGCAAGCCACATGGTCCAGGACTTCCATGTTCCATGTGATCTGTGTACTGCAGCTATGGCTGCCAGGGTTTCCAGATGTATGAAAGGGTGGTGAGTGGAGTGTGCCTGCACTCACTCTGACAAAGTCCTGAAGATCTCAGCTTCAAAACTGGCAAACCTGGAATTTTGGTCAGTTAGACATCTTTGCAGATCTCAGAGGAAAAGCAGTGAAAATGGGCCATTAGTGTGGTGGTGATTTGTGGGTTATGGATACAATTGCCCAGATATTGGCAGGTTGGAATTTGGCTCCTCCTCTTCTTTTTTAGAGAGGCCCCAGCTTTTAGCCATAAGATTGTTGTACCTGTGATTTTTGGAGACTTGCTTTGTATCTCTTGAGAAAAACATAAGTCTATGGAGCTGGTTGATGAAGGTATAAGAAAATGACTGTGGGTAAAGAGAAAAATCTTAACAGGACTATATAAGTAAAATTTAATCATACAGAAGGGAATATTAGTTTTATATTAAAAAATATTATACTCTACTGCTTACATGTCCACATTAATAACTAGGGATGGTATGGATTGCACCTGGGGGATATTGGTGGAGGGATATTGAAACTAGTGATGGGATTGGCCCTTCAGACATTGTATGTCTGAAACCCAACTATGAAGGACTTTGATAATCACGCTAGTTTCAATAAAATTAAAATTAAATAATAGATTATAATAAAAATCTCTGCAGATGTATAAAAACTGATAAGATCTAGAACAATTAATATAAATGAAATGTTGTTTTATTATTAAATATGTATAAAATCTCAGAAAGCTATGAGTAAACATACATATCAAAATTAATTTTATTTTTTAGAGTTTCATTTAAAAAGATTGCTTATATTTAAAGTTTCCTGAGTATAATACTGATGTTTGAACTTTTCAGGACTTAATCTCCTATTTCATAATTCAGAACATCAAATAATGATGAAATCATTACACATCTATACACAAAAATGAACCTAAATCTTTACTTAAAATATATATATATCACTTAAAATGTAGCTTATACAAATCATTGGTGGATATAATTGTAGTAAACACCTCATGCCTCAGGTGAATGTCCAATTTGAGAAAAATGTTAAAAAGTAATTTCTTACTCTTCTGAGGTTGAAGGTATCTCACCTACATATATATCACATATAATACATTTAATATCTTTTTCTTTTCTGTACAATTATTCTATTAGAAAAGTATTCTAGCATCTATATGTCTCTTATCTGATTTGCAGATTATATTATGAATATATTCAAATGTAGATTAAGCTTAAAGCTTTATTTCCTCCCTGATCAACCTTATTTTTTCTTTCTTTCTGTACATACAGTAATTTATTGAATTAATTTCATTTAGTTTAATCATTGAGTTTATCAATGCATTCTCCACCATGGATATTGGTTTGCATCTTGATCTAAAGTTCATTGTGGCTGCCCTTAAGAAGGCTGATCAGGAGGCCAGTTCCTGAACTTTATTACTGTTGGGTTTTTTGTTTGTTTGGTTGATTTTTTTTTTGTTTTGTTTTTTGGGGCCACACCCGGTGATGCTCAGAGGTTACTCCTGGCTATTCGCTCAGAAATTGCTCCTGGCTTGGGGGACCATGTGGGACCCAGGTCTGTCCTGGGTCAGTCGCATGCAAGACAAATGTCCTACCGCTGCCGGCCCCATTATTACCCCATTTTTTTTTTTTTTTGAATTTCTCAACCACTCAGACTGCACCCTCTCCCTCTACCCCTTCCAAAGGAAGGGGAGAACGATTATCAATGGCAAAAGGCAGCCGCAGAAGCGACACCTAGAGCCGGCTTCACGCTCAGGAGAGGACCCTCTGGCTCCTCCTCGTGGCTTCTGGTGCTCTTCACGATCAGAGAAACTTCTCTAGTCACAATCTATAGAAATGATCCCTGAAAGTATAGTCTTACTATTACCCCATTTTCATCTTTGGGACTACACCCTTAGGTTTCAGCCTGTCAGCAGTAGCAATTAGCACTATGGCAAAGCTAGATTACAGAAGCTAAATAAGCAGTTATTTCTAAACTTAGATTTTAACACTTTGCTTTGGTCACTTTTTAAAAATAGGATTCATTGGGACTGAAGAGATAGCATGGAGGAGATAAGGTGTTTGTCTTGCATGCAGAAGGTCGGTGGTTCGAATCCCGGCATCACATATGGTCCCCCGACCTGCCAGAAGCGATTTCTGAGGGTGTAATCAAAAAACCAATATATATATATATATATGGTTCATGGAATCAAATCCAAGTTCTCACAGCAGTAAGGGCATATTTTCCATGTCAGTACCAAGTATTTATTTGACAGGTTTTTATCTTACCTCTTTTTAAAGTGCATAAATTATATTTATTGAA
>PVKC010044167.1:0-11631 GCA_004027635.1 Crocidura indochinensis | reverse complement strand
CCTTTGTAGAAGGCTGGTTACATACCTGTTCTCTCTATGCTTCAGTTTCTACTGTTGCTGGTTTCTTTGTGGTACAATATGTAGTCAAGAGTCTGTGTTGCTCTTCTTACATGTGTTTTGGGCACTGCTCCTCGGTGTATGTTGGCTGTTACAGTGTTTGTAGTTTCTACCCTGATAAACCCTGTTAATTTATAGTTGGTCGAACCAATGACCTTTTGCATGAAAGGCAAATGCCTTACGTCCATGCTATCTCCCGGGCCCCTGAATATATAATTATTAACAAGAGTAAAGTAATAGGAAAGAATATATGGAAGATAAAGAATGAGATAAGTTTAGAATGAACAAGAGAGCTCAGGTATATCTTCTCAATGTGTATAAGTCCAGATTTGAAATATGAGGTGTAAAAAATGCAGAATGACGAGTGAAAGGGTGTGTGTATTGATTCTGTATGTGCAAACATGTGTGCTACTGGTGTTGTGGATGATTAATATAAATATGGTACATATTTTGTATCAAAATAGTGGCTAGTTATATATATTTATATATAAATATATAGTAATGGCTTCAGGACATTTACATTTTTTATTTTGGTACCTCTACAAGGCAGAAGACAGAAAGATGAGGTGACTTTTCTTCACACTCATTCTGGGAGCCATTGTGACAGAAGATTGTCTTTTAGAAAGTTGCACTGGTGGTCACCTTCATTATAGTTAATGGTAAAGGGATGGAGCATAAGGCTTCTGGGAGATGTCAAGAGGCTGGAAGTGGCATACTTAACTTCTGCTTATATCACAATGCTAGAATCATTTTCATTAGTCTTGTTACTGCTTGGGATTTTGAGAAATGAAATCTAGCAATGTATCTAACTAGTAAGGAATGTGTTTTCAAGAACATTTTACAATTCCTGACAGGCATAAAAAGCAGGAAAGGCCAAGGATAGATAAAGCATGATTTACTAAAGGAGTAATAGAAGTACAGAATGAGTAGAATAGAGAGAAGTGGGAATTAAAGGCCTACAATGTGAACATGGACAAAATCATGCAGGAACCTAAACATTTATAATTTTGTTTTGGGCACTACTATAATTTTCTTTAAATAGGAAGGAACCTTCTTTATGCTTTAAAGTCATCTTGACTTAATATAGGAAATAGAAGAGATGGTTTAGGAAGCTATTAGAGGGCCTAGAAGAGAAGGGGACTTGGATGACATTGGGGCAGAAAAAAGTAAGAATTAGGTATAATAAGGTGTCAAAGAAATATTCATGTTTGTAATTTGAGTAAATAGTACTTTGGTTATGGCATACTGAAAAGCCAGAAGAATGGAAATGATGAAAGAAAAAAAGTAAGACGGAAAAAGATAATCTTATCCTTAACCTAATGGAGGTGTTAAATGCTTGAGTAGATGTTCTCATAACGCTATTTTACTTTAAAGGCCTGAGACTCAAATAGAGATTTGGGTTGTAATTGACAAACAAATAAGATGACCTTAACATTTATTCATCCAAATGGTACACTTTTAAAATGTTTAAGGTAGAAAAGTTTTTTGGGAAGTAAAGGAGAAAGAAGGAACTCCCCATGTGGAGAAGAATTTAGCATAGAACTAAATTCAAATTATACATTTTTTTTTTTTGGTTTTTGGGTCACACCCGGCAGTGCTCAGGGGTTACTCCTGGCTCCATGCTCAGAAATTGCTCCTGGCAGGCACGGGGGACCATATGGGGCACCGGGATTTGAACCGATGACCTTTTGCATGAAAGGCAAACGCCTTACCTCCATGCTATCTCCCGGGCCCCCAAATTATACATTTTTAAGAATGAAGAGACACAACTAATTTTGCCAGGAGAGCAAGTATATTCAGAACTATTAGGAAGAAAACTTGGGAATATTTAAAGTCATAGAATATGTAAAACTTTCCCTTAAACTTTCTCACAAAGTTAGAATAAAAATAAAATCACATTACTTTCAGCATCTTTCAAATTTTGTTCCTTGTGGTTATGTAAAACAGGATTAACTAGATTAGGTTGCAGTAGGCAGCAATCCTACATCTTGTTGATTTAACTTCAGTCATTTATTTTTTATGGAATGTCTGCAGGCTTATGTAATTTAAGAAAATGTGTCCTCCATGTAGTGACTCAGCAGTGTAGATGTTCAAACCTTGTGGTTCTGCCATGTTCACACAAGGCCTGTTCATGTCTAGATTATAGGAAGAGGTAGTTCTTTCTTCACCACCTTAGCTAGAACTAGTTGACAGCTTTGTTCAATCACGGTGCCTGGTGAATAACAATCACTGTCATAATCTTCCATTCCAGTGCCAACATAAATTTGCTCTTTCACCCCCGTTCCTATCTCCCCCACATATATAGGATTCACTTAACCTCTTCTCAAGGGAAGTGATTTAAAACCACGTGAGATCGAAGCTTTGAGATTCAAGTTTGGAATTTTTGAGGGGCCCAACAATGATCTCTGTTTACATCTGTATTTTGTGTCAAAAGCTAAGGAACTAAAAAAAACATGTTATATATCTCTATCAAACCCAACTTTGCAATGATAGAATAGGACTCGGGTAACACTGATGAACACTCAATTAAAACAGTGAAGAACAACAGGCATGTGGCATTCATTCATTCAATGGTTTGCAGCAATTCTGAAGCCTGGCCTATGAGGTGGAAAATGTTTCTGTTTTGGGGACTGATGCCACACTCAGGAAATTGTGTTCTTTCTCAGCATTCCCCATGGTATGGCTTTTCCCTTTGATCTCCTTTTTCCTTTGCTGAGCACTTAGGATTGATGAAGCTGCATCATCTCAGACATGGAACCTCCTACTCACTGCAGCAGAGGAGAGAATGAAGAATCAAGAATGGGTTTTCATTGCCATAGCCTGTTGGTGATTATATGACAGCTTTACTCATAACCCATCCTCTGGCATGAATCACATGAGTCCCTCAAATGAACAGGATGCAGGAGGTGGGGAGATCAAGTAGAATGTATGCCATTGTTACTAAGCCATACCGACTGAGTCAGCTTACCCATGGAACTGTTAGAGGAAAGTTTTTAATTGTTCTTGCAACACTTGTCGTGACAAAAGGTTTTAAAGGTTTGTGCCACTCAGCACCCTCTCCACCTTCATTATGCTCTGATGTGATTGGTTGAGCAGTTTAGAAGGGATTGTTGGGAGGGAAACTCCTTTTAGTCCATCTTTGTATTCCTGAGCTGTAGGGCCTTCAGTGGAACAAGACACCTGGCCTTTAATCTCACTCCTCACACCCTCGTTCCTGCAGATAAGTGAGTCACTTCACTTCTAAGTATTAACAGTTGAGCTGATAGAATAATTTGGTGCAAATCTATAAAAGGACTGTTCCCCTTTTATCTACCTTCTCTGCCTCAGGCAGAGGTAGCTTCAAACTCTTTGGTGCCAAATTTGGCTTGAGTATGTAGTTTGAGATGGAAAAAGGACATATAGGCATAGTTTTATTTTATATTTTTTGCACGGGGTGCCACCAAATGGTGTTCAGGAAACACAGGAATGCTCCCATTGATTCTCAACCAGATAAGATGGTTCACTGAAGTGGCTCAGTACTGATCTTGTGGGTGTGAGGAACACCAGTTCACCCTGGGGGCTCTTGAGGGCCTTTGGGACTATACTCCACAATGCTGGTGAGACCATGTAGTGATGGATGAACCCATGTTGGGGACACACAAGATATACACTTTAATCTCTGTACTTTCTCCATCACTGCAAGGCAAGGTGTCATAATGAACTCAATGGTTCCCAGATTTATTTAATTTTCTCCAGTTAATAGTAAATCTGAGAGTCAATGGTCTTTTTTGTTTTTTTCCAACTGGTTTGGAATTCAGGAATAGAATAAATGGATATAATATGTTGAATCTCTAAAATCTCTAAGAATCATAATATTTAAATGTCTTAGAGTAGGTGTGATTAGCACTTCTGTTATTTGAATACTATACACTTCTCTCAAAATAATCCAGGGTGACATGGACCTTTTTGTGCCTCATAGAAACAGCAAAAAGGAGAGTTCTGAATTAAAAATTTTGATACTACTCAAGGTTAGATGAACACGAAAATTATGACAATGAAGAATTAAATAGGTGTGATTTGTCAATAATCCAAATTGTTATAGGTAACAAAAATGCGAAAGGGGATTAGTAGTTGATTTTAAGAAAGTAAAGCATGGTAGACTTTTTCATTTTCCTCAATGATAATAAAAATAGACACTTTACTATGAAAATAATACTCATTTTAATTGACATTTGGATTTTTATTTCTTCACATATACAAAGATAAACAATACTTGCAGAGGAACTATGAACTTCCATATTCTTATTTTTATTTACATAATCTGAAATTTTCTTTGATTTGGTGTGTCAGAAGCTATAAAAAGAGCCATAATTTTTTCAATCACCTCAGCTTTTCTTTTTCTTAAATCTTCATGAGACTTATTTTCTATGGCTAGGACTGGATGACATTTGGAGTTTGCACCACAGAAATGTCAAGAGAGAATAATCTGAACATTCAGGTCTGACTTTGTAAACATACTATATCCCAATTTTGATTTTCTTAGATTAGCATCCTTTCTTGGTATTTACAAATATCCCCCCTCATTTTCTACTAGATATATAACCTGCATATCAACTTAATTAAAACATTAGGTTTCTAGTGTAGTATATAATTATTATGTGATTAATTTGAATTATTATCAAATTCCAGTTTCTCCTTTCTGTTACTCCTGGATCACGGATCACACCTGGAGGGGTTCAGGTGAATATATAAGATTCTGGGGATAGAACCTAGATCATCTCTCTAAGCTGTCTACAAGGCAAGTGTCCTACCTGCTGTAACATTGCTCTGGCCCTATTCATAAGGCTGAGGCAAAATCTTAGTTCACTGGGTAAATATCACCTTTATATCTTAGGCAGAAATTGAAAATAGCCTGTAAGAACTTTGTAAAGAAAATTACCTTGATGTAGTTTATTGGGAGTGTTTTTAATGCTCATACCACATACTGATATTTATTGGTTGCTATAATTTTAATTTCTTATTATCATTTTTTGAATTTGTAAAGCCAAATGGTGTTTTTCTCAATAGTAACAAAAAGAACCAAGACATTTCAATTTAAGACAAAATTTTCTTAAACATATTTAATTGGATTTATTTTAGTTTAAAAATTATTTTAGCTCCTTTTGCATTCTTCTCACCCTTTTTGTTTCTTCTTTTACTTTTTTGTTTTTGAGTCATACCTGGCAGTGCTCTGAGGTTACCTACTGGCCCTTCCAGGAGGTCAGAAATCTGGAGAGCAAGCCAGCTTCAGAAGGTTTTGCAGAAGGTTTTGTCTGTTTTGAAAGTAGAGTCCACAACCACAGCAAAGGAGAGGAGAGTATAAATGAACTATAAGGGCCCTGGTTTCAGATAGAAAATGAATTTAGATAATATTAAAGGGGCAAATCAAGGATTAGATCCATAGTTTCAAGGAGGTTCTCCACGCATGAGACTTCTGCTCCTGGATAAAGATTCCTAGTCTGTCTACAATTTGGACAGAAGGCTGCAAGAAAGAGCCTGGAGTGGACATAGCAAATGAGCTACTATATAGAAAGTACAAAAAATAAATCTGTTTGGCATGGAGAAAGTCCTTGAAAATAAAATAGTTAATTGATGTTACCCAACAATGTGTTACTATTAAAGACGTGATATTTCTCAAAAATGTGTTCTTATAATTACTGCTAAAAGGTAAGTTCTGAGATTTGTAATGAGAAACTGGGGCCAAGGAGGAAACCCAAGGACGGACTAGGCGCAGGGGTCCTCAAACTTTTTAAACAGGGGCCCAGTTCACTGTCCCTCAGACCATTGGAGGGCCAGACTATAGTAAAAACAAACATTACGAACAAATTCCTATGCACACTGCATACATCTTATTTTGAAACAAAACGGGAACAAATACAATATGTGGCCCGCAGGCTGTAGTTTGAGGACCACTGGACTAGGGCTTGGAAATAAGATGAGACCTAGCTACCAAAGAGTTTTGGCTTAATACTGGTTTAGATAATCCTGAGAGCTATTTCAATATCCTTGTTAGGTCAAGGTTTGCATAAGTGCTTGTAGCTGACTCAGGTCAACTGGTAAGATTCAATAGAGAACACAGGGAAGGAAGTGTGGGCACCAGGCAAAAGGGGATTTTTAGGTTCCAGAGAGTAGAGATAGTTCACAAGCTAAGGTGCTTGCCCTGTGTGCCGGCCACATTGCGAGGTTCAGCCCGCAAACCCCCTTAGCACAGCAGTTACCTGACTAATTCCTGTAACTGTAGGACCAGCACAGCACCATCTTTAGCCAAACTTCAGGCTAAGTTCAATGGGCACAGAATCTTGGGGATGGTTCCCTGGCTTCCTGAGCACTTCTTGGGAAACCAATAATAAAGAGGACAATTTTCTTTAGCAATAAGTTCAGCAATACCATAATACTTGAATGACAAAAATATTTCAAATAGTTACTATTATTCTGGTCCAAAAAGGGTCTAAGAAAGGCCCTGGATTCACCTCTGTGGACAGGGGACTCATCCAGGGAGGGGCTGGCTATTTATGGAATAAATTCTTCCAGGGAAAATGTTAAAAACGAATGGAGGACTGCAAGCCAGAGCAATAGAACAATGGGTAGTGTTCTTGCTTTGCCCATGGTCAACCTGAGTTCTATCCCTGACACCCCAGATGGTCCTTGGAGCCTCCCAGGAGTGATTCCTGAACATCAAGGTAGGAGTAAACCCTGAGCACAGTTGGGTGTGCCCTCTTCAACAACAATAACAAACAAGTGGAGGCCTACAGTATCTTGGGTAGGAGTCAGGGAAACTAAGTCAAAATGGGTAGAAACGGAGGCATAATTTAACCATAAACCTATCTCTGCATTGTGGTGGCCCAGGATCTGGCAGAAACTCCAAACAGCTCAAAATGAATTCCACCTCAGAAACCTCCACTTTTCAGACCTGTCTCAAAGATCAATATGCTTTTGCTTGGAGGCCCCATAGGGCTCCAATGAATTGGGAAATTATTCTGAAAGGGACAATTGCAGCCCTTCTTTCCTGTCCCCATGGATGCTAGGGATCCAACTTTAGGTTAAACAGCCACAAGGCAAACAAAATGTTCTGCCTCTGATCTCAACCCTGGGTTCTAGAAGCATTTGTGGCAAGTGTCCAGACTTGATCTGAAGAAGCTCATTTGCTCATTTTAAAACACTTTCTGATTGTTTCTGATCTATTAAGGACATTAATAATCTGTCCTTTATATTTAGTAAAACCTAAAAATGTACTTACCGAAAGTGCTACAAAACTGGGTGAAGTTTTGTAGTTCTTTTCCTTACATTTCTACATATTTTTTTCAAACATTTTATATGGCAGAAATCTTATTCATGAATTTAAGAAAACTGACTAATGAAGACTATTTGAGATATTACTAAGAAATCAATTAATTGATTACTTAAAACAAAACACAATACATGTACACAATTTGTAAGCCAGAAGAGGATACAATGACTTTAAAAACAGTTGAATCAATGGTTGAATTAGTCAAGTTTCCTGAATTTGAATATCATAATAATACATTTTCCTAACTGTCCTGGGGTGATGCCTTACCAATTTTCAGGTGAACTCTCTGGTTAAAACTGCTGTTTCTTCTTACCTATATTTACAGTGATATTTATGCTAGAATTTCCTGAAAAATCAGTCCTGACATTCCCAGGGACATTTCCATTCCCTTCCCTAGCAACAAAAATCTCCAAGCAGATGACCAGTTATTTGCCTATAGCTAGATTTGCTCCAGAAACTTTCCTGCAGCCTTTCTGAGTGTTTATTTTAAACATTAAATTTGAAGAGCAAGAGAAAATTGCATTGAGCCAAGCAGGGTTTTGTAGAATTTTTTGCCATTGTTTATATGGCTACAAGAACACTGCTGTGAGATTTGGGCTCTGTTAAAGAGGATTAAAGCTCTGTTCTTCACTTTGAATCTAAAGTGTACTTTCTTGTGCATTAAATGCACAGAGGAATTTCAAAGCCAAGAATGAGTGCAAATTAAAGTAAGAGAGGGTCAGCTTTATGAACTCACTTCAAGGTCCAGACTGACACACATACTCTTTGACAATCCACAGGAGGCTCCAACAATTCGCAGATCTGACAGGCAGATGTGAAAAAGATTAAATACTACATTTTTGGTTGAGTTGTTTGCCAAGTAAATGGATCTGCAGACTCCTGCCTGAATATACCAGGTTGTGTTCTTCTTCCTTTCACTCAGGCATGGCCCTGGTGGTTACAACACTAGACTTTAAGCTCTAATTTTCAATAGGAGTGCTGAGAACCACTGTCCACATAATTGTATGCACTCACATAGGTGAATGAAACAGTCAATGCCTTCCCCTCCCTGCTTCCCCTCACTTAAAAATATTTTTTAGGCGGGGCCCGGGAGATAGCATGGAGGTAAGGCGTTTGCCTTTCAGGCAAAAGGTCATCGGTTCAAATCCCAGTGCCCCATATGGTTCCCCGTGCCTGCCAGGAGCAATTTCTGAGCATGGAGCCAGGAGTAACCCCTGAGCACTGCCGGGTGTGACCCCCAAAAATTATTTTTAGGGGGCCTAAATGATAGCACAGTGGTAGGGCATTTGCCTTGCACTCGGGTGATCCAGGATGGACCTGGGTTTGATCCTCCATGTCCTATATGGTCCCCTAAGCCAGGAGCGATTTTTATTGTTTGTTTGTTTGGTTGGTTTTTTTGGCCACAACCATTGACACTCAGGAGTTACTCCTGGCTATGAGCTCAGAAATGACTCCTGGCTTGGGGGTGTGGGATATAGGATGCTGGGAATCTTAGGCTACCATGGGCAAGGAAGACACCTTACCCTTTGAGTCACCACACCAGCCCCCAGGAGTGACTTCTGAGCACACAGCCAGAAGTAACCTCTGAGTGTCACCTGGTGTGGCCCAAAAACCAAAAAAAAAATTGTTTTTTCAAATTCTGTACTATTAATTTTGAATTTTTTGAAAGTGGAATTTTGAGTTCAAGCCTTGCAGTGCTTAGGAGTCACTCCTGGCTATGTTTGTACACTGAAACTGGAGTTGACCATTCAGGGCAAGCATCTTATGCTCTGAACTATCTGTCTGGCCTTGCTTCTGAATTTTTGGGAAATAAAACAAAATATTGCCCATTTCTCACACACATTATTATTATTTTTTCCTCATTTGGCCCTTAGATGCGATTTATCTTTCATGAGCTCCCAGAGCTTCCTGTTGTCTGTCTTGTTTCCTTTTCTTCTGTCTCCTCTGTCTCTATGCCTTTGCGATTTCCTCTCCTCCCTGCCTATTATGATAGAATATAACCAGGAAAACAGATGAGGTCAGAATCTGTAGCTCTTTCCCACAGTTTTTCCCTCTGGAAGATATTTTTGCTAGGATATTCCTTAGAACCAGCTTTTACTGAGAAATTGCCCTCCAGAGATTCACCCCTGACCCTACCCTTAAAATTTCCTCAATTTGGGCTAGAGAGATAATACAGAAGATAAGGCATGTGTCTTGCACACAACCTACCTTGGTTCAAACCTGGGCACTGTATATAATCTCCTGAATGTGATCCCTAATCATAGATACAAGAATAGATTTTTAGCACAGGTAGCATGTGGGCCGACCCCTGACCTTTCCCCACCTCAAATGCAAAATGGAAAAACAAAATTAACTCCAATTCTGGCCCTCATCCCAAGAATCAAGATTCTATTCTGTAGTCCAGGGGTCCTCAAACTTTTTATACAGGGGCTCAGTTCACTGTCCCTCAGACCATTGGAGGACCAGACTATATAGTAAAAACAAAAATTATGAACAAATTCCTATGCACACTGCATACATCTTATTTTGATGTGAAGAAACAAAAGGGGAACAAATACAATATGTGGCCCGCGGGCCGTAGTTTGAGGACCACTGCTATAGTCTGTCCAGGTTTAGCTGAAAAGACCATCCCATGGTCTTTGTGAACCTCAGTATTCTTATATATTACTAGAACACTATATTTGTTAAGATATTTACTTATTATTTTTTAAATCAAGAAGAGACAGTCTTATTTATTTATTTAGTTCCAGGTGGAACTCAGGGGTTACTCCTGGCTCTGCACTAAAAAATTACTCCTGGCAAGCTTAAAGGAGTGTATGAGATGCTGAGGATTGAACCCCGATCAGCCGCATGCAAGGCAATCACCCAAACACCCTACCCACTGTGCTATTGTGACTTCTCCACTATATTTGTTAAGATATTTAGTAGTAATAATTCTTCTTTTTTTTTTTTTTTTTGGTTTTTGGGTCACGCCCGGCAGTGCTCAGGGGTTACTCCTGGCTCCATGCTCAGAAATTGCTCCTGGCAGGCAAGGGGGATCATATGGGGCACCGGGATTCGAACCGATGACCTTTTGCATGAAAGGCAAACGCCTTACCTCCATGCCATCTCCCGGGCCCCAATAGTAGTAATAATTCTTACTGCTCTTAATGCTCTTTGTTGTCACATTATACACTTATTTAGCTTGAACATAAAAGCTTTTATGTGAACTGCTGATTTTTTATTTTCCCTTGATAATATATGCCTATATTTTTCAGAATGTAAGGGAAAGTCAAAATGAAAGCACGTGCTTGGTTGTTGAGTTGGACGTGCTTGGGTTAAAAAATGCCATGGTTCAGAAATAGCTTTTTACTAGCCAATACAATTTGACATGAAAAAGTTACAATTCCTGAAGACCAGTTATTCTAACAAAAATGTTGTTTTGGGAGACAGCAAGATAGCTCATGGTCCCCAGAACAATGCACATTGTATCCATTAGTGTCCTCAAGCGCAGACTCAAGTGTGAGTCTCCAATTGAGGTCACGTGTCCTGAAGTGGCTAATCAATTTTGGTAAGTTCTGAGGTTATAGTGATTCCTTATAATTATGTGCTCTAGAGAGTATCAAACCAGTTATGAAGTAATTGGGGTAAAATTGTAATTGTTTGGAAAACATTCTGAATTTTAAAAGATCTTTTCTCTTCCAGCAGGTATTTTTTTTTACAACAACAGCAGCAGCAGCTCTGTTGCAGTATCTAAATGAGAAGAGATGCTTTCCTTTTTTTTTTTAAATTTAATTAAAAAAATTTTTTTTTTTTGGTTTTTGGATCATACTTGGCAGCTCTCAGAGGTTACTCCTGGCTCTATGCTCAGAAATCACTCCTGGCAGGAACAGGGGACCATATGGAATGCTGGGATTCAAACCACCATCCTTCTGCATGAAAGGCAAATGCCTTACCTCCATGCTATCTCTCTGGCCCCACGTGCTTTCCTTTAAGATATTTTGTGGTAACTGTAGCCACAAATAATTCTTCCTGCTCTTAATGCTCTTTGTAGTCATATTATACACCTATTTATCTTGAACATAAAGACTTTTATGTGAACTTATGATCTTTTTGAGGGGCTCACATTGACAGTGTTCAAGGCTTACTCCTGGCTCTGCACTCAGTGATCACTCTTGGTGGGGCTCTAAAGACAAGATTGGGTGCTGGAAACTGAATTCAATCCTGCCACTTGCAAGATAGTGCCCTATCCACCAGATTTCCAGCCCTAAATATCCAATATTTGTGTG
>PVKC010044166.1:0-11635 GCA_004027635.1 Crocidura indochinensis | reverse complement strand
TGCCAGCACCACTTGTTGAAGAGGCTTTCCCTATTCCACTTAGGATTTCTTGCTCCTTTGTCAAAAATTAGGTACTTGTATGTCTGGGGGACAATGTCTGAGAATTCAAGCCTATTCCACTGATCTGAAGGTCTGTCTTTATTCCAATACCATGCTGTTTTGATAATTATTGCTTTATAGTACAGTTTAAAGTTGGGGATAGACTATATGCTGACACATAAAACATACCTCCATAAAATCAAGGGGATAGAAATCTTGCAAGCTACCTTTGCCGACCACAAGGCTCTGAAATTAGATGTGAACTACAAAGCCACACAGAAGAAAAATATTATCAAGTGGAAATTAAACATCATGCTACTGAACAGCCAGTGGGTCTGAGATCAAATCAAAAAGGAAATCAAAACTTTCCTGGAAACAAATGATAATGAAGACACCACTACCCAGAATCTATGGGACACAGTAAAAGCGGTCCTGAGAGGAAAATTTATAGCTCTACAACAAGCATACATCAGGAAGGAAGAAGGGGCTTACCTGAATAACCTAATGACACAGCTCAAAAAGTTAGAAAATGATCAACAAAAAGAACCAAAAACAGGGAGACAGAAGGAAATTACAAAGCTGAAAGCAGAACTCAATGAAGTGAAAACCGAAAATCAATCAGAAAGATTAACGAAAGCAGAAGTTGGTTCTTTGAAAAAATAAACAAGATTGATAGGCCATTGGCAAAACTCACAAAGAAAAAATGAGAGAGAAATCTGATAACAGGTATTAGAAATGAAAAGGGGGAGATCATGACAGATACTGCAGAGATCCAAAGGGTAATCAGAAACTACTTTGAGAAACTATGCTACTAAATATGAGAACCTGGAAGAAATGGAAAAATTCTTGGACACATATAACCTTCCACATTTAAATAAGGAGGAGGTAGATTATCTAAATGTCCCTATCACCACTGAGGAAATTGAAACTGTGATCAAACATCTGCCCAAAAAGAAAAGCCCAGGCCCAGATGGATTTCCTAATGAATTT
The DNA here is from genome assembly GCA_004027635.1 of Crocidura indochinensis. Lineage (NCBI taxonomy): Eukaryota > Metazoa > Chordata > Mammalia > Eulipotyphla > Soricidae > Crocidura > Crocidura indochinensis. Next base: position 10,606 of record PVKC010044166.1, on the reverse strand, counting down.
TTTCAAATTTTTCAAGAGGAGCTACTACCAATCCTAGCCAGGTTGTTTCATGAAATTGAAAAAATGGGAATACTCCCAAACAGCTTTTATGAAGCTAACAACATCTTGATATCAAAACAGGATAGAGATGCTGCCAAAAAAGAAAATTACAGACCAATATCTCTGATGAATGCCAATGCTAAGATTTTCAACAAAATCCTGGCAAATAGGATCCAATGCGTCGTCATGAAGATCATACACTACAATCAAGTAGGCTTCATTCCAGGAATGTAGGGTTGGTTTAACATCCGTAAATCTATCAACACCATACACAGCATCAACAAGAAGAAAAAGAAAAATAACATGATCATATCAATAGATGCAGAGAAAGCATTTGATAAGGTCCAACACCCATTCTTGATCAAAACTCTCAGCAAGATGGGAATAGAAGGAACCTTTCTCAATCTAGTTGAAGCCATTTACCACAAGCCAATGGAAAATATTATCCTTAATGGAGAAAAACTAAAAGCCTTTCCTCTAAATTCTGGTACAAGACAAGGCTGTCCACTCTCACCACTCCTCTTCAACATAGTACTGGAAGTTCTTGCTATAGCGATCAGGCAAGAAAAGGATATCAAGAGAATCCAGATAGGAAAGGAAGAAGTTAAGCTCTCATTGCTTGCAGACGACATGATACTCTACCTAGAAAACCCTAAAGAGTCTACCAAAAAGCTTCTAGAAATAATAGATTCATATAGCAAGGTGGCAGGCTATAAAATCAACACACAGAAATCAATGGCCTTTTTATACTCTAACAATAGGGAAGAGAAGGAAGTTAAGAAGGCCACCAAGTAGCAAATTAGACGCAGAGGAGACCACTTGCTTTAGCAACCCCGGGTGGGGGGGGGGGAGAGGCGGTAGGGGAGAGGATATGGGAACTAGGATTGGAACTGAGGTGGACTGAGGAATTTTTGGGTGATGGGAGTTCCCCCGATTTTATGTTAATTTGTACCTAAAATATGATTGCCAACGATATGTAACCCAACATGTTTAAAAATAAAAATTATATTAAAAAAAAAGAAGGCAATCCCATTCATAATAGTACCACACAAAATCAAATATCTTGGAGTCAACTTGACCAAAGATACGAAGGACCTATACAAAGAAAATTATAAAGCCCTGCTCCAGGAAATAAGGGAGGATACACGGAAATGGAAACATATACCCTGCTTGCTCATGGATTGGCAGGATTAACATAATTAAAATGGCAATACTCCCCAAAGCATTATACAGATTGAATGCGATCCCTATAAAGTTACTCATGACATTCTTCAAAGAAGTGGATCAAACACTTATGAAGTTCATCTGGAACAATAAACACCCTAGAATAGCTAAAACACTTTTAGGGAAAAGGAAAATGGGAGGCATTACTTTCCCCAACTTTATTTTACATTTTTATTTGAAGTACTCTGATATACAATACTGGTAGTGTTAGGGTTTCGTAAACATAACATTCTAACACCATGGCCTCCACCACTGTCTGGTGTCCTTTCCCAATCACATCTTTGGTTCTCTGACTCTAGCTTTCTCATCTCAGTGAGTTCAGATCTGTCGGCAAACTCTCCAGTTCCCTTATCTTTGTTGCTCCTTTATTATGTTTCTTTATTTCCATATGTGAGAGAAATTATTATGTGCCTTTTCCTCTCCTGACTGACTTCACTCAGTATGTTACCCTTGAGTCCCATCCACTTAGCAGAAAAATGCATCATTTCAACTTCTTTTAGACGAATAGTATTCCATTGTGTATATGCACCACAGCTTCTTTATTTAGTTCACTTTTCTTGGAAACTTGGGAAGCTTTCAAATTTTGGCAATTATGAATTGTGCTGCAATGAACATAGGAGTGTAAATGTCTTTACTAAACAGTGTTTGGATCCTTTGGGTATGTACTCAGAAATGGAATTGCTGGATCATATGGAAGTTCATTCTTGGGTTTTTTTTTTCTCCATATTATTTTCCAAAAGAATTGAACTTGATAACATTCCCTACAGTGGTGGATCAGGGCTCTTTTTTCTGACATTTATGCCAACAATGGTTATTTTATTTTTTGATGTGTTCCAGTCTCACTGGTTTGAGGTGATATCTATCATTTATCATTAGAGAAATGCAAATTAAACAATCTGAAGTCTTATGCTTTAGTTTTCAAGATTCCTCCAGAGCAAAAGCTTTTGGGGAGAGGGGTAAGAAGGGGCATCACACTGTATTCATATATTCTCTTGCTTCTGTGTACAGAAAGACTCATGGTGGTGCTCCAAGGACCACATGGACCCTGGAGCTCCAAGGATCCAGCAAAGCTGGAACTCAAACCTGGGTTGGCTGCATGCAAGATAAGTCCCCTACTCTCTGTCTCCAGCCTCCAAAACTTTTATACTTCTTTACAATGGTACATTATAATTAATATATTAAAACCTTAAACCCTATTCATTCTGTCATCTTTGCACTCCATTAGTAATACATTACCCCTTGCACAGCAGAAAGATTCATTTCTTTTGGACTTCTGATCTACCTATTCAGAGATATTCAGTTAGAAGCCATGAACAACCAGTCAGTCACTGTGCAAAAATCAAGGTTTATTTGATTGCCAGGAAGTTCTCTTGGGTTGGTTTGCTCACTTTGGGTATCAAAGTGATTCTCATTGATGAGTTCTGATTATCAGTATATGAACATTCTTTTTATTGACTCAAATTTTAATTATATAATATAATTGTCTATAAAATGTCATTCAGACTATGTGGACAATAAGGAATTATTTTATTCTCTTCTACAGCAAACAATTCTTCAAATATTAACAACTTACTTATGTGTTCAGTTCCATGATGTTAGTGAAATTAAAGAGTATCTCAATATTGCAACACTTTAGGTTCAGAAAATTTTTGTGAATCAGAAAAATTCTGCAGTGGCATTGGCAGTCACTAACAGTTTTAGTCAACTGTTATTGTTTTTAGCTAATGTTTTTCTTTTCTGGAATTATTTTTGCAGGAGTGAGGAGGTGGAATGGCTTCCCAAGTATTGCTAAAGGTCCAGTGTCTACTCCCAGTGATTCAATGGGATTGAGAATTGATCCCAGTAGAAATCCCTTATCATTGTACAATCTCTCTTGTCCCTCTTTTCTGGAATTTATAAATAAATGGAATCATATTCATGTCTGATGAATTCCACATAGTATTAAGTTATTGATCTATGCATATTGTAGTATGTAGATTCATTCCTCTTGATGGAACAGTGTTCCATTATATGCCACATTTTGTTAACAAAGAAAGAACATCTGGTTTGTTTCTAGTTTGAGGCTGCTATGAATGTTTATGTACATATCTTTGGGTGAACTTCCATTCTCATTTCTTTGGGTAGATTTCTGGGAGTGAGATTGCAGGATTATTTGGTAAATCCTGGAATCATCTTAATGGTTTGCAAATGCTTTTTAAAATGTCCGGCATTTTACAGTCCTAGTTGCAATGTATGAGTGTTCTAGTTTCTCTGAATTCTCACCAACACTGGGCAATGTTTTTCTTTGCAATAGCAGTTGCAAAGGCAGTTATATTTGTATGTATAATGATATCTTGATATTTGTAAGACTCTTAAAAAGTTAAGAGGTTTTTCTTTATTATAATTGTAAGTTTAAAAGACAGTCACTTATGGGGCCGGAGAGATAGCAAGGAGATAAAGCGTTTGCCTTGAATGCAGAAGGTCAGTGGTTCGAATCCCGGCCATCAAATATGGTCCCCGAGCCTGCCTGGAACAATTTCTGAGCATAGAGTCAGGAGTAACCCCTGAGCGATGCTGGGTGTGACCCCTCCCCCAAAAAGACAATCACTTAGTACAAGAGTTTTTTTTTCTTTTCTTTTTTCTATTCACTTATTATATTGTCACAACACAAGGTGATAATATGTGACCCTAACAAACCAATATTTATATATAATTGCTAATATATAAATATCACTTTATATTATTTACTTGTATCAATAAAATATGAAATTTATTATATATACATGTATCCATCATTTTGAGTACCCTCTAACAAGGACCAAGAGTTACATTATTCCACACCTTCACCATCATATGGCATTATCAGGTTTATGAATTGTAGCCATTCTAATAGACAAATCATGGCTTATCTTTGTTATTTTGACTTGTATTTTCCTGATGATATAGGATGTGAAGTATCTTTGTATACCTGTACTTGACTTTTGCATTACTTATTTGATGAAGTGTCTGTTAAAGTTTTTGGTCATTTCTCATTTGGTTTGTTTTCTTATTGTTGAGTTTTAGGAATTTGCTATTGCTGTATATTTTGGTTAATAATTCTTTAGTAGATATGTCTTTTGGAAATATTTCTTCTCAATCTCAGTCTGTTTTGTGCCTGTTTAGTTAGTACCTTTCATAGAGCAGGCGTTTTAAATTTTAATCAAGTATAGCTTATCAATTATTTGTTTTGTGGGGAGTGTTTATCTAAAAAGTCATCACTGGATCCAAGGTCATCTAGAAATTTTTTTTAATAATCTAGAAGATTTATAGTCTTTTATTTACTACCATTTAAAGTGTCCCACTTGCAGTTAATTTTAGGTTGGCACACCTAGTTATGCTCAGGGCTTACTCCTGGTTCTATGCTCAGGGTCTCGTAATAGAGCTAAGGGGGCCATAATCATTGCTGAGGATCAAAGTGAAGTCAACTGTATGCAAAGGAAGCACCTTAACCTCTGTACTAACCCTTTTTTTCCATGAATTAATTTTTGTGAAGGTTTGAGGTTTATGTCTGGGTCAGTCTTTTTTCCATGTGGGTATTTCATTGTTTCAGCCCCATTTGTTGAAGAGAATATCTTTATTCCATTGCATTAACCTGTTCCTTGGTCAAAGATCAATTGACAATACTATGGGGTCTCTATTTCTAAACTCTCTGTTTTATTCCATTGATTTATTATCTATTCTTCTGCTAATACCACACTACCTTAATTACTCTAACTGAATCTTAAATTCTAAAGTCAGATATTTTGGGATTTTTTTTCCGCTAAATTTTGTTGTTTTTATTGTACCCACTGTTGTGGGTCTGTTGCCTCACCATATAAATACGTTGTTATCCACAAAATAACTTAACAATTTTAAGGAGGATTGTGTTGAATTTATAGACTAAGTTGAGATGTACAGGGTTTTTGTGTGTTCTTTCCTCTTGTTTTGGGGCCATAACGAGAAGCATTCGGGGGTTACTCCTGACTCTGAGCTCAGAAATTATTCCTGACTGGTTTCAAAAGACCACCTGGGATGCTCGGGTTCGAACCCAGGTCAGCTGTGGGCAAGACAAATGCCCTACCCACTATGCTATGGCTTTGGCCCCAAAGAAATACAGATATTTTTGACAGTAGATTCTTTCTTTTAATGACAATGAAATACAAAATACCTGTTCATTTATTCACTCTATCAGAGGCTTATAGATTTCTACATATAGAACTTATACACATTTTGTTATATTTATACCTAAGTGATTCTTTTTTATGATTTAATATAAATGTTAACATGTTTTAAATGTCAAATTACATTTGTTCTTTATTTTGTGCAGAAAATCAATGGACTATTGTGTATACTAGACTTTGTTATGATCACTCACTTATAATCATAGGACTTTTTCCTTTGATACATGATTTAAAATTTTATACTCAGATGACAATGTCTTCTGTGAACTAAAATATTATACTTTTTCTTTTTTTTTTTTTTTTGGTTTTTGGGTCACACCCGGCAGTGCTCATGGGTTACTCCTGGTTCCATGCTCAGAAATTGCTCCTGGCGGGCACGGGGGAACATGTGGGGCACCGGGATTCAAACCGATGACCTTTTGCATGAAAGGCAAACGCCTTCCCTCCATGCTATCTCCCGGGCCCCTATTTCTTATTTTGTTACTTCTTCTACTAACAGTATGATATTGGAAAAAAGTAAGGAGAGGAAAATTCTTTGTATTGTGCTTGATAATAGCAAGAAAAATGAACTGTCACAATTATACATATTGTGTTTAGTTTTTGTAGATATTCCTTATCAGGTTGAGAAAGTCTTATTTTATTCCTACTTTACCAAAAGCTGAGTGTGTAATGCCAGATGTATGCATGAAACTATTGTAACTAGTATTATATAATACATCAATAAAAGTGGAAAATAATGAATGCGTGTTGAACTTTTTCAAATGTTCCCCATTCCCATTTTATCTGACATTGTAATTTCCAATTCTGTTAATAATAGTTTCAGGCCTATAGTGTTTCTACACCATTTCCACCACCAGTGTTAGTGTCCTTATACCAATGTCTCAGGATTAGCTCCACCTTCTCAGTTCTGTAGGCTGACTCTTAGGGTCTGTTATCACTGACAACTTGTTATTCCCCTATTATGTTTCTTTGCATCACACTAATGAGAGATGTCATTCTGTATTGTCCTTTCTGTCTGACTTGTTTACTCAGCATGATACATCCTAGTTCCATCCATGTTGCAGCCAATTGCATTACATCATATTTTTTTGTAGCTGAGTAGTATTCCATTGTGTATATATCAGTTTCTTTATCCACTCTTCTGTTCTTGGACACTTGAATTATTTCCAAATCTTGATGATTAAAATGTGTAAAATGTGTTTTCTTTGTCTACTGATATGACCACATGATTTTTCTTTTTTTCTTTTTTTTAGTATGTGGAATGATGGGTTGCATAATTAATAATCTAATCTTGAATAGTTAAGATAAGTCTAAATTTGTATTGCATAATCCTTTTTATAAATTACTGAACATGATTTGCTAATAATTTGTTGAGGAGTTTTGCATATATTTTAATGAGAGCCATTGGTCTGCTACATGAAGTATTTATAAGCTTTTAGTCTAAGGATAATGGTGGCCTCATAGAACAATTTAAAAAATATTCTGTTTTATCTTTAGGAAGATGTTGCAGAGGAATAATACAATTTTGTTTCTTTCCTTTAAAATTCCCTATTTTATATAGAAATGTTGTTGCTTTATATAGGATTTATTTGTTCATCCCTGAAAATCAACATGCGTGATTCTATACTCCAACTTACCTGTCACTCTTTCCCTACTCCTAATCTTTTTCCCTTTTTAGTTACTATTGCTTGGTTTTGTAGCCCCAAAGTTTATGATTATTTTCTTTAATTCACATTTATCATCTTTATGTACTACATATAGAAATAGCTATATGAAATAAAAATCATTTTTGCAACAATCATCAGAGACAATGAGAGGAGGCTGGAACTTCCAGCTCACTCCATGAAGCTCACCACAAAGAGTGGTGAGTGCAGTTATAAAAATAACTACACAGAAAACTATCATAATCACGTGAATGAATGAGAGAACTGGAAAGCCTGTCTGGAGTGGGGTGGGCGGGAGGGAGACTTGGGACATTGGTGGTGGGAATGTTGCACTGGTAAAGGGGGTGTTCTTCACATGACCGAAACCTAATCACAATCATATATGTAATCAAAATGTTTACATAAAAAAGAAATAGCTATATGGTATTTGTTTTCTGTGACTGGTTTATTTTATCTAGCACAATATCCTCTACTTCCTTCAATGTTGTTGCAAGTGGTAGACTGTTATCTTTCTTATAGCCAAATAGTATACCCTGGTATATATAAGTCATTTCTTAAGTGACCATTTGTCAGCAGGTGGACACTTAGGTTGTTTAATTTTTATGTTTGACTATAAATATTGCCACAATAAACATTTATCTCTCAAATTTTTGTTTTGGGGATAAATATCCAGTACTGGGATAATGAGATTTTATGGAATGTCTAGCTTAACTTTCAAAAATCTGTGTTGCTTTCTATGCTGACTGTACCAATTTACATTCCTACAAATATGATATATGAGCTCTATTTACACCCTCTCCAATACTGGTTATGTCTTTTCTTCTGAAAAATAACTATTCTCACAGGTGTGAGATGACAACTTATTGTTGCTTTGATTTACATTTCTCTAATAAAAAGTGATGATGAACATCTTTTCATGTGAGGATTGGCCATCATATCTTTTTTATAGTTTATATTTAGATCTTCTGAACATTTTATTTTAATTTTATTATCACAACTATCAGAAATCAGGAAATATTTTAAAATGCACAAGTGGCTTAGCTAACTTTTAATGAGATCTCTTTTGGATTCAAGAATATTCAATTGACATAAATGAGGTCTGTAACGATGCTTCTAGAAAGTTTATTATTCATTTCAGAAGTGTGAAGCTCACATCATACCATGAGATCAATGACCTAGTAGGGGAGAGAACACTCCCAGTGGTGCTCAGGTATTAATCCTGGCTCTGTACTTAGGGATCTCCATTTGAAATAACCCAGTATTACTTAGAGGTCCTGGGAATTTGATAAAGACAGACCAGGTAACATATATTACTAAACACCTTAATATTTTACCTGTCACACCAGGGTTACCCAGCTCTGATAATGTGACAATGGGAAGACCAGGTGAACACGATGATCTGGACATGGTAATGAAAGTCCCTGGTGACGTGTATGAAGTCTTCCTGAGGTTTCCAGGACACTAGTTAAAGTAACTGTTACTACTTTACTATATGATCTGCTCTTAAGATTCTGCACTTAAAAGTAAACAGTGTCTAGAATACAAAGGTCACCCAAAAAATAAGAGACACTTCACCCAATTCCCATCAGATAAGGGGATAATATCTAAGATATACAGGTACTGACAGAACTTAACAAGAAAAAAATTTAACCCCAACAAAAAAATGGGAAAAAGAAAGGAATAGACATTTCCTCAAAGAAGAAATACAGATGGCCAAGAGGCACATGAAAAACTGCTCCACGTCACTAATCTTTAGGGGGATCAAAACAACAATGAGATGTCATTTCATGCCACAGAGAATGGCACACATCACAAAGATTAAGAACAACCATTGCTGGCATGGAAGCAGTGAGAAAGGAACTCTTATTCATTGCTGGTGGGAATACTCTGTATTTTAACCTTTCTGGAAAATAATACAAATATTTCTCAAAAAACTGGAAATTGAGCTCTCATGTGATCCAGCAATATCATTCCTGGAGATATACCCTAGAAAAACAAAAATACAATTAAAATACAATTAAAAAGTGCCCTCCACACTCCTATGTGATTGTAACTCTTTTTACAGTAGCCAGAATCTGGAAACAACTCAGATGCCAGACAACAGATGAGTGGCTAAGGGAACTATGGTACACCTCCACAATGGAAAACTATGCAGCTGTCAGGAAAAATGAAATCATGAAATTTTCCTATACATGAATAGACATGGAGACTATCATGCTGAGTGAAATGAATCAGAGGGAGATAGATACAGAATAAGCTCACTCATATGCAGGATTTAAGAAAAATAAAAGACAGTATAGTAATAATATCCAGAGACAATTGAGATAATTGTCAGAAGGATCAGTCCATAATTTGAAGCTTGCCACAAAGAATAGTGAGTGCAGTTAGAGAAATAACTGTACTAACAACTACCATGACAATGATAGTGATAAATGATAGTGTCTGTCCCAAAGATAGGCAGGGGTGAGGGAGGAGGGAAATGGGAACACTTGTGGCATGAAGAAATTACACTGGAGAAGAGTGGTGTTCATTTGATGATGGAAACCCCACTATGTACATTTTTGTAACCATGGTACTTAAAGAAAGAAATGACTAATTAAAGAATAAAAATAAATGTTTTTTTAAATTACCTATTTGGACTGTTTCTAGATTTAAAATTTTATTTATTTATTTATTTATTTATTTTGCCATACCTGGTGATGCTCAGGGATTACTCCTGATTATGAGCTCAGAAATCGCTCCTGGATTGGGGGACCATATGGGATGCTGGGGATCGAACCAATTTTTGTCCTGGATCAGCTGCATGCAAGGCAAACACTCTACCACTGTGTATTGCTCTGGCCCCTAAAGTTAAAGATTTAAATGAAAAAAATCTCTTAGGAGCATATCTAGAAAGAAATAAAAAAAATTAAACTTTTTATAGGCAAATAATGATTCTCTTTCATTTATTTATTGCTTTTTTTTCCATCTTTCTTTCTTATTGGGAAGTACTCCCAGTTGACTTTTCCATTTATACAGAAGTAGCCACATACTCATGTTCGATAGATTTTTCTCAGCTGTTTCTCTGGAAAAAAGAAAGCCAACTCCTATCTTGTTAGCAATGGCATGAGGGCGACCAGTGACAGGCAGGGAAGAAGAAGGGACAACTTCAGGACAAAGAGGCCCTGTTGATTGAGAACCATATCTAAAGGTTTCTGGAACAAATGTTGGCTTGCTGCACAAGGCTCCATTCCTACTTGGCTCACCAAATTGTCTGCGAAGGAGCTGGTCCTCTATTGCTTGAGGGTCAATTAACAAAGAAACCCAGTAGCAGGTTGATAGAAAGGGCTTTATTGGCAAGCAGCAGGCAGAGTGAAAGATGGTGGGATTATTTCTTCAATGTAACCATTTTCACCTTCTGTAAATTTAGCTGATCATTTTATATGATTGCATTGCATTCCCTCTGCCCCTGTGCTACCAATTTATGCTTTATTTAATATTTTTTAAGATTTAATAGCAAAA
>PVKC010044165.1:0-11644 GCA_004027635.1 Crocidura indochinensis | reverse complement strand
CTCCCATAGTCTCTCCTCTCCTCCCCTCCCTTCCCCTTCCCCTTTCTTCTCCCCTTGTCTCTCCTCCCCTCTCCTCTACTTTCCCTCTCCTCTCTGCTCCCCTCCCTCTCCTCTACTCTCCTCTCCTCCTCTCCTCTTCCATCCAGGTTGGTAGTGTACAAGCTAAGCATTCTACTACTATACTATCTCTTCAGACCCCTCTTAGGTCTAATGTTTCTGCGTTCTGCATTTATAACACTGAGAATTAGAATTTTTCATAATTCTGAGCACATATCTATGATTAAACTAATATGCCGCTGTAAGTGAAGCACTATTTCTTATTCATATTTTTATGTTCTAGAACCCTAACCTTGCTACCTGCTCAGACCAGTTTCTGAGAAAATGATCAATGAACAAATGGGTACAGGTTCCATTGAAAAATACAGTCTGCATGAGTGATTTGTTTTGAAAGTATAAACCCACCCTAATATCTGAAATTTCGATTGTCTAGCATGAAATGATTCTTATATCATGGCTTTCTCTGTCTAGTTGAAATATCCAATTTTGTATCAATTCTTCTTGCCTCCATCATCTCATTCTTGAAAGAGGATTGAAAGCTCTAGAAATTAACCAAGCTCCCTAGAAATAAGAGACTACCAGATGCTATCTCAAGGAGGTGGGATATATATATAAACTTCCACTGCTTTTCTCCTCTTTCACCAGGGTGACTCTTTCTTGCTTCATTGGGTCCATTATGATGTTTACTAAACTTGACCTTCCTTTAAACCCTAATATCAAGCCAAAGTAAAATAACCTGAGTTCAGTTTCTTATTTTTAATGTTCCATATTTACTCACTATTCTTTTTTGGGAGGAGGGCACATCAGCTGATGCTCAGGGGTTACTCCTGGCTATGCGCTCAGAAATCGCTCCTGGCTTGGGGGACCATATGGGACACCGGGGATGGAACCACAGTCTGTCCTGGGTCAGCCGTGTGAAAAGCAAACACCCTACTAATGCGCCATTGCTCCAGCCACATTATTCACAATTCTTTTATTTGCTCTAGTAGCATACCAACTCTTAGTAGCACAAAAGTTAATACATACCAAAAATTAGGATATTTATATGTTTTAGTATATTTCATTTTCACTAGACTGATACTGTTAAAATTCTTATTTTTTTCAGCAAAAGTACCTATTTCAAAATGTGTTTGGAAGGACTAAAAATGGGCTATATTGTAGAAAAATGATCTGACACGTACATGACCTGAAGACAAAAAAAAAAACAAAACCATGAGATTTTAATACCACCATGTTAATAGCAGTAATAATATTAGTGATAATAGTAGAAATGTTGGTGTCTTATATCTCCAATGTATGTTCTTTCTTCAAAAATTGGAGTGGAATTTTGACTAATTTCTCAGTTGAGATTTGTCTCACATAAGTTCTTCCTGAACTTGACTGTTATATTTGTATCCACTGATTTGAAACTACATTATGTACCTATTAGTAGTTGAGAACTTAGTATGCACGTTAAGTTAAATGTCTAAGTTAAAAGACATTTTCATCTAATTTAAAATGTTAGACATTTAACTAAGTTAAAGGCTGTTCTTCCCAACTGAACCGTGAACTTGGAGGCAGTGACTGGCCAATCTTTCAATCTTGTCTCCTTGAGTTTAGATTAGATAGTACCTTGGCACCTTGCAGGTATGTGGTAAGTGTTTTCTGGATGAATGAGTAAACACTCTCCCACTCTCTGAGATGCTGTCAGCCAAGCAGTGGAATCATTGATTTCTATTCATATGCTCCAGCTCTTCCTGTGGGTTCCTTTTCTGTGACCTCATTTAAAATTGTGATAATCAACATTCATGTTGTGCTGATGATCACACAAGGTCCTTGACAATCTCAAGAGACTTGCAATCAATATGTTTGATTGCTACAGATCTCCTGCTCCTCAGGTTTGGTTTAGGAGATGAAAACTATACCAGAGATTTAATCTCAATCACTGCTATTGTGCTGCTTGCTGTTAGAGGAATAAGTTAGAGAGACAGATGGATATAAAGCAGTTCCTCAGTTTGGGGAGCTAAGTAAGACATAAGTAGAAATAGGTGTTTCTAGTTGTACTTCTCTGACTTAATAGCCTAAGGAAAACCATGCAATATTCTACCCAACAGCAATGACTTGTTCAGTATTCAAGGTTGGACTCATGCATCGTCTTGCCTTTGTTTCTACTATTTCCGTTTTTTTTTTTTTTTATGGTCTCTCATGGTTTGGACTATAAAACCCTAGTGACTTTATAGGATTTTAAAGCCCCTTACAAATGCAACCTCATCTATCTTTATAACTATAGTTCCCACCATGCCTTATCAGACCTCCCAAGTTCTATATGCTTTATCATCATTCTTCTTTCATGTCTTGAAGAATAATTTAAGATTAAAATGTCAAGAGACCTTCCGAAATTATTTGGAAGTTTGTTGAATCTAGGAATGTTTCTCTCAGACAAAAGTATTGGGCCCAGAATAGAGCAGGTATGCAATAATGAAGGAATAAATCATTGCCATTGACATAGGATAAATTCAATTTTTGTTTGTTTTCAGGCCATACTCTGCTGTGCTCTGGCCTTACTTCTAGCTCTGCATTCAGATATCACTTCTAGCATGATTGGATGCAGGGAATGAGGCATGGGTTGAGAATATGCAAGGAAAACATCTTACTTGCTATACTATCTCTCTGGCCCTCATGGATAAATTAATTTATACACTGTCTCATAATGAAATTCTATTCCCCATTTTTAGATAAGTGAACAAAAGTCTACATACACATATGCACACACTAAGATAAATTCATTTATATTAATGTAACTATATGGTATCAAGAAACTTTAATTCTTGTCTAATGTCACAATGAATTACACACAAGCTCACTGGTGCAGAATGATAAAATTCTTATCATCCTATTGAGATAGAAAACTGAGTAAATAAAGGAGTGTGGTCCCTGCAAGTAATACACCTAGTAAATGAAAGAAATAGAAATATTACTTTGATAATTAACAGCTAATTCTTTATTTGCAAATAATTAAAGATGGAATTCCTTAAATGATATTAAAAAGAGTGATGTAACAATTGTGTTATTAAATATTTAATGGCATTTACCATATTGAGCTCAATTTGTAAAATCTTGATACAAATCATAGATGAGAAGGTTAGATTGTTTCACTAAGTATAACTATTCATGAGTTTGCCTTTATGTTGAAACCATGAAGAGAACTTTTTTTTTTTTTGGTTTTTGGACCACACCAGGCAGTGCTCAGGGGTTACTCCTGGCTGTCTGCTCAGAAATAACTGCTGTCAGGCACAGGGGACCATATGGGACGCCGGAATTAGAACCAACCACCTTAGGTCCTGGGTCGGCTGCTTGCAAGGCAAACGCCGCTGTGCTATCTCTCTGGGCCCATGAAGAGAACTTTTAAGAGGATACTAGAGGAGCAGGAGTGGTGGCACAAGTGGTAAATCGTCTGCCTTGCTCACACTAGTCTAATATAGACCTTGATTTGATCCCTCTGCGTCCCATATGATGCTCCAAGTCAGGAGCGATTTCTGAGTGCATAGCCAGGACTAGCCCCTGAGCATCACAGGGTGTCCCCTCCCCCACCAAAGAAAAGAATGATTAAGGTGAGAGAAAAGAATCATAAAATTGCAACGTTTTTAATTATATAAATAGAAAATTGTGAATTTTTTTTGTATTTGTTAATTTGTTTTTATTTGTGGCCACATTTAGCAATGCTCAGGGGTAACTCCTGGCTACACATTCAGGAATCACTTCCTGACAGTGCAAAGAGGATTGCATAGGATGCTGAGGGTTGAATCTGGGTCAGCTGCATGCAAAGCAAAAGCCCTATTCATCATACTATCCCTCTGCCCCTTCCCAAAATGCAAATCTTTAGGAAGAATGTGAATTTAGATTCTTTCCAAAATAGATTTAAATTTTTATTAGATGGAGAACATATCTGGAGTTAACATAACATTGCCTTTGTGAAAACTGCATTCTAGCTTCCATTGCAATTCAAAATTTTGAAAAATTAAAGTAGAAAAAAGTTTTATTATGCTTATATTGCTATAATTAATTGATAATATGGTCAAACAAAATACTTAAATATTGACAATATGGCATGAATGGACATATATATTTTTGTTTATAATAATAAATCGTGTATATAATTGAAATATATTATTGAATAGTTATCATTACAATAATATCATAATACCTTGCTATAGCAGCTAAAATAAAAAATAAATAAATATATTCTGTTTTTTATCCATTCCATATATTGGAGTGCTTTGGGTAGAACTTGGATTGGCAGAGTGTAAGGCAAGTATCTTACCAACATATTATTGTTCCAATCCTGGATATTTACATTTAATTTTTAATATGATATATATAAAGAGAATTTCACTTTTAAAAACAGAAGTGTTAGCGAATGTGGCTGACTTGTTAAAGGGAAAGAGAACTATCTTGTATTTATTATTAAGGCATTCTGGGTTTTTTCTTGTGAGACTAGTCTACTGAAAATAGCCTACATTCATCACTCTAGGTTTCTAAGCCTGTAGATGAGCTCAGTACTGAAAGACATTATTTAATTATTTTCCTGTTTTCTCTGGAACTGAAAACTGGCACATCTCTATTTAATGTAGTCACTGGTATAGGCTGTTTTAATCCACTTCTCTTTAAAAAAAAACAAACTTATTCTTTGTGTTAAGTCTCTTCATTTCAAAGAAATCAAAGTGCACTGAAATAGTGGGTAGGTGACAGAGATAACTAGTAATTAAAGCTTTTCTACCAACTCTTACTTAATATGTTAATAAATTTGGTATTATATTATCCATAAGGCATTATGAATGATTTTAAATATAGCATGATACTTTATTATTTAATATATTTTGTAAATTTTATTTTTACATGTCAGCATGAAGATAAATGTCACATTAACTTTTTCTGTAGGATTGTCCTGATGTTGGCTAGTTAAAAGTTTTTCTAAGTGAATTTTTAATGGCGCTATGTCATCACCCTGCTTTCCCCACATGCGAGCAAGATTGTGATCATCTCTCTTGCTAGAGACAAAGTGATATGTTCATATCTTTGCTGCTTGATATTTGCTTATTTAACATCTTTTGAGATTACACTGAGTTTAGTCTATCTTTGATGTTTTGGCTTATCTCCAGTTCTTCATGATTTTCTCATGCAAGTATGAATTAAAAAAATTTTTTTGCACAGCTTTTCATCAACACATTCTGGTATTCAGAGTTGGCAAAGATGTCAGTTTTGAGAGAAAAATAAGGCATTCTTCAAAGGAAAAAAATTAGGGATGATTTTCTGACATATGTTACTATATTTGTAAAATAAACAGTTTTTGGGGATGTTTATAAATTCAATATAAGACAGTATTTTTATTATATTCCACCACGCTTTTTATTTTCTTATGCAAATGACATAGGACATCAAATATTTTTCTAACTATAAAATACATATAAAATCATTCTACATTTATATGAAATACAGCAAAATAAGTAAAAGACAGTAAAATTCATGTAAAAGGATAGTTAAATACCTATAGTAAAATATACATTTTGTTATTAAATAGAAAATTTATAACTTTGAATAATTAAATGTTGATCACCTATTGACATTTTGTAATTTGGGATGTTTCCTTGGTTCATATAAACTTCAACTTCATTATTGAAATACAAATACAAATATTTATGAGTATTCCATGGGTTGCTGCCTTTTATTAATTCACAAGGATATTTATTATACACTATGCTTGATACTAAGGCTACAAAAGAAAAAAGATATAGCTCTTTACCTAAAAAACTATTGTCTCATGAATAGATATGTAAGTACACCAATAAAATGTAGTGTGGGCTTCACTATAAAGATTATTTCAGGAATCTATCATTTTATGAAATAATATAGATTTAAGAAATATAAGTTTATATAATTTAGATTTAAGAAAATCTAAAATAGTCTTTGAGAAAATGTTAGGTTCCCTAATATTTAAATGTCTTTAACTATTAAGAATTAAAATTGTATTAAGATTATAATGTTACATCAAATGTCTTAGCTACCAGGTATATGTAAGTATAAATTAAATATAAGCTATAGGTTACATAATAACTTCTTATGGTTATGAAATAATTGAAGAAATAACATTTATTGGAATTTGAGAAAAACTGAAAAAAGTAATTTTAAGTAAATTATATAGCACAATTAAAGAACGTTGCTATAGTGTATTATTTCCCTCAGTATTTTAGTTTCTGTAACTCCTACAAATTTTAGTTTTAATAAAGAAAAATAGCAGCCATTAATAACAAGAATATATTCTGGAGCTTCAATGACATATTTAATTTTCCTATCTGCATTTAATAACTCTCTAAGCTTAAGTAATTTGCTTATATTTTCTGTGCCTTCTATGTTTTCTTATCTGTAAAATGAAAAAATGATAGACCATTATGAATAGAGAATAGTGAATAGTGCCTGGCTATTGGTTTTACAATTGAAGTTGTATTACTAGCAATATTATTGAAAGTAAATGTGTTAATTATAAACTTACTAGATTAGTCAAAATTTACATTCATCTGAGCAGTACCAAAGATAAAGAAAGCAACATTAAAATAAAAAATATTGGAAATCAAGAAATGAAGCTCCTATTATTTGTTGATGATAGTCATCTATGTTGAAAATTCAAAACATTGAAAATTCTAAACTCACAAAATATTGGGAGAAAATAAATATTTTACCCCAGCAATGAAATCAATATAAAATGAAATGTTTTCATTACATTTATATATTATGACAAATATTGCACTCATTATTTTATCAAATATTATGGCAATAGTGTTCTTAAATTAAATATTATACTCAACATTTTTAAAATGCAATGTATTTTAATATAATAATTTAGATGCACTTCTTGATGTTACTGGAAGTTTAACCTAGCAACCATTCCACAATTAATGATAAATGCTATTTACAAGCTCTTAAAAATTAGGAAAACTATTTTAAGAATATAATAAAGTATGTTATGTGTATATAACAAATACATAAATTATGTGAGTATACTCAGGATATATTAAGTTCAACAAAAATAAGATGAAAACTGAATATTACTAAGGATAAATATAGGTAACATTTGCTTATTGGTAAACCACTTTTATTACTACTTTCTTCTTGGACTTTTTAAAAATTAAAATAAGAATTAAATTAAAAAAAAACAGGAAGTCAGTCTATGATGAAATTATTATTTTCTGCATGTTTAGTTACATGTCCTCAGAAGACCTAGAAGAGTTTGGCATCTGGTGGTCATGTAGTAACTTTAGTTGCTTGAACACATAAATGAACAACCCAGGGAATGAAAAGAAATCATTAAGAGATGACATATATTCATAGAGTTATGAAAAAAATGTAGCATAAAATGTCCACTGTCAGTTCTCTGGCAGATCAGGTAAGACAAAAACAACCCTGAAAAAGGAAACAAGATTTATCAAATTTATGTGAGACTTTTAAAATAATCTAATTAACTAACAAAGCAGAAGATCAAATCTTTATTAATATAGGAACCTAGAAAAATAAGCCTTGTACTGTTATTTGGTTAAAACTATTGACCTTACTTATATTTTACCTGGCAATGAAAGTTTTCATGAACAAGAAATGAAATTTGTCATATAGTTAATCTCAGATATTAACTTCAAAGGAATTATTCTTCTACTTATATCTGAGAATACTGCCCAATGCATCCTTTGGCTAAGACTGAAATTCCTCAACCTAATGAGATAGCCATCAAAACAATCTCAACATTTTTTGTTTCTTATATAAAGAAAAAACCTCCTAAGAATATCAAAGACAAAACAGCTATCATTAAAATTTGTAGCCAAAATATACGTCACCTGGATTGTTAGAAATTTTCAATTTGAGACTTTAGAAAATGAATTTCTATAGTTTTAGTATCCAAAATATCTGGAAATGTCTGTAATTTAATGCAGTATGTAGAGGTAGTAACTTAAAATGATCATCCTGAACATTTTAAAACATGCAAGTATCACATGAACTAGAAAAAAAATAATCTAATCTTTGCAAATATCCTCAAACTGGTCTTAGCATTGTATTAAATATTTAATTTTTATTAACTATTAATGAAAATCAGTAGTAAAAATTCAACAAAAATCAATAAGCCCATTAATTATTGAGAAGAAATATATAGACACTTCACCAACAAGATGTACAGATAGATGGCCAATAAGGAGACAAAAATTTATTCATTATCACTCAGCATTAGGGAAATACAAATCAAAATAACAATGAGGTATTACCTCACACTAGTGAAAATGGCATTATTTAAAAACAACTGGGACCAAATGTCAATGGGGACATTGTGAATAATTAACCCTTACTTACTATTGGTGAAATGTCACCTGGTCCAACCTCTCTTAAAACATTATGGATATTTCTCAAAAATTAAAAAATGGAACTATTTTTACTCAGTATTTCCATTTCTAGGTATCTTACCTTCCTAAACAAAAGCAGTAACATTAATTTTAAAAGATTTCTACACATCTAAGCTCATTACTTGTGTATTATGTATAATAGCCAGGATAGAGAAGCAACCCAAATGTCTAACAACAAATAATAGATAAAAAAATAATCGTATATATTATATACATAGTGGAAAACTGTGAAGTCACAAAATAAACATTGTAATACAATTCATGGCAACTGGGATGAAATTGCAAACTATCATGGTGAGTGAAATAAACCAGAGAAAGAAGGACAAATACGGGATAATCTTATCTGGCATCAAGAAAATTAATCAAGGGAATTAACAATATCAGTTGTTAATAAATTTTGGACAGTAGATTACAACCTGGGATTGCAGGTTGGGATGAGGGAGTGATGGTATTGATTGGCTGAATGGACGTTGAATAAGAGACCATGTCATAAATATGATCAGTATATTTAAACAAATAAAAGAATATTGGGAGTATTAATTGTAAGCATACCATAAAGATGGCCAAGCAAATTTTAAGAAGAATCTAATAAATGTAGTGGAAAATATATTTGAGTCTGAATTTAAAAAAATACTATATATTGAAAAGCTGAGAAAAGTTAAAATAAAATGCTATACTCTGAAACTGCTTTAAAATATATGAGTAGTAGAAGAAATGGCTTGAGAAAAGTAAGATCTAATTAACATTTTGTTGAAGTGCAATTAAGTGTCAATAAAAAAGGATATATATATATATTCCATATCTTAGAGAAGGTAAAATAAATTTCAAGTTTAGGAAATAATTGTAAGTAGGATAAAAATATGTATTTCAGAATAGAATGCTAGAACTGTAGTAACATGTACATCATGGTAAAATTACTAAGAAAGACTAATACATAGGTTAGAATAATAAGAATGCAGACAGGGTTTTTGCCATGCACACAGCTGACCTGGATTCAAATGGCAGAATCTTACATGGTCCCCAGGCGTGGACACAGAAAACAGAGCAAGGAATAAATCCTGAGCACCATTGGGTGTGGACCCCCCTTATTAAAAGAGAGATTCTGAAATTGAGGGCAAAATAATGGAGGACACCAAGACCAAATAGTCGTATGAACATTGAAGAAATAAAAAATTTAAAACAACATTTTAAAATTAAGTGGGAGGATAAAAAGATATATAAATCTAGAAAAATATCTCTAATATATTATGTAGCTGTTATGTTCCCAATGAGTCACTTTTTCTAGATATACCTAGAACTCGATGCAAATATAATTTGTCTTTAAATGTACATCTATACTATTAATTTTTTATATATCAAGAGATCTGCTTCAATGAGTTGAGAGATTATCCTCTCTAATTTATATTGTCACACTCCAGGGCAGCATTATCATTATAGTTTCTTTATCTCAGTTCAAATCCTACACTGAAACACACCCTTAAGAGCATTTTGACATGTAGTTCTCTTGTTTGAGGGGATCAAATTTATATTTTTACAAAAGCAATACTTCAAAGGATTTGATGTGATATTTTCATACCAACTGTTAAGACAAATAATGAAGATTTGAGATTTATTGAGTCAATCAGTAGTGGTGGTAGTTGGTTCCTGTGCATTTGTGTGAAGTTGTCAAAGATTGAAGAATATTCCTCTTGTCTGTCATTATCTTTTGGCATTCATGGTCCACCCAAGTGAGTTATTGTGCTTTTGTCTTTAATACTTCTTGAATCAAATTTCATTTTCTAATCATCCATTGTCTTGTGTATGTGAGAATGTAGATTATGCTGTATTGAGTGGTTACCAGGGATTTATAGTGAGGCCCATATAGATCACTGGGGGACTTATTTTTTTATTAATTTCTTATACAAAGTACATTAAATAGGTTCAAAGTTCACCAAAATAAGAAATAATTATGATAGAGTCCTTAGATCTCTTAGGAAAGACAAAAAATGTTAAATATTACAAATGCTAAGGTTCTAATAAAACTATATTGTTTTTTATTTTTCTTACTTATTTATAATTTTAATTAGAGATATGTGGTTTTTTTCAATTCTTTCCATTTACTTTGATTATCTCACAAATGCCTAATATGTCAGTTTTTCTGTAACAAACATCTTATTGTGCTACAATTCTTAAAAACTTGGATTTGAAGGGCATGTTGGTTTCCAGAGTCTGGCTATTGAAAATAGCGCTGCAATGAATATAGGTGTGAGGAATAAATTTTTGTATTGTATTTTTGTGTTCCTAGGGTATATCCCTAGAAGTAGTATAGCTGGATCGATCGTAGGGAGCTCAATTTCCAGTTTCTGGAGGAATCTCCATATTGCTTTCCAGAAAGGTTGGACTAGAGGGCATTCCCATCAGCAGTGGATAAAAGTTCCTTTCTCTCAACATCCCCGCCAGCACTGCTTGTTCTCATTCTTTGTGATGTGCGCCAATCTCTGTGGCATGAGATGGTTACCTCATAGTTGTTTTGATTTGCATCGCCTTGATGATTAGTGATCTGGAGCATTTTTTCATGTGCCTTTTGGCCATTTGTATTTCTTCTTTGTCAAAGTGACAGTTCATTTCTTCTCCCCATTTTTTTGATGGGATTAGATTTTTTTTCTTGTAAAGTTTGGTCACTGCCCAGTATATTTTGGATATTAGCCCCTTATCTGATGGATGTTGGGTGAGTAATTTCTCCCACTCAGTGGGTGGCTCTTGTATCCTGAGAACTGTTTCCTTTGAGGTGCAGATGCTTCTGAGCTTGATATATTCCCATCTGTTTATCTCTGCTTCCACTTGTTTAGAGAGTGCAGTTTCCTCCTTGAAAATGTCTTTAGGGGCCAGTGAGGTGGGGCTAGAGGTAAGCGCTAGCCAAGAACGGACCACGCGATCCCCCCCACCCCGCATCCCACATGCCCCCCCCCCAAGCCAAGGGGGCAATTTCTGAGCGCTTAGCCAGGAGTAACCCCTGAGCATCAAACGGGTGTGGCCCCAAATACAAAAAAAATGCCTTTAGTCTCAATGTCATGGAGTGTTTTACCAACATGTTGTTCTATATACCTTATGGTATCAGGTCTGATATCAAGGTCTTTGATTTATTTGGATTTTACCTTTGTACATGATTTTAACTGGGGTCTAAGTTCACT
>PVKC010044164.1:0-11642 GCA_004027635.1 Crocidura indochinensis | reverse complement strand
TTGGTTACTCTTGTGTTAAATTAGGTCTTTCAGTTTTTCTCTTAAGTGTGGGTTTGAGTCTGTAAAGTTTCTGAGTTGTTTTTTGTCTGTGAAACTATGTATTTTTCCGTCGAACCGGAAAGTGAGTTTTGCTGGGTATAGTATTCTAGGTGAAGCATTCATTTCATTCAGTCTTGTCACAATGTCCCACCACTGCTTTTTGGCCTTGAGTGTTTCTGGTGACAGGTCTGCTGTAACTCTCAAGGATGCTCCCTTGAATGTAATTTCCCTTTTTGATCTTGCTGTTTACAGAACTATGTCTCTATCTGTGAGATTTGTCATTGTGACTAGGATGTGTCTTGGTGTATTTTATCTGGGGTTTCTTTTGGTTGGTACTCTTCGGGCATGCAAGATTTGATCACATATATTCTTTAGTTCTGGAAGTTTCTCTTTAATGATGTTCTTGACCGTTGATTCTTCCTGGAAATTTTCTTCCTGTGTCTTTGGGACTCCAATGATTCTTACGTAGTTTCTGTTGATCTTATCATAGACTTTTATTTTCATCTGTTCCCATTCCTTGACTATTTTTTCCATTGTCTGTTTGTTTTAAGTTTTTTTTTCCTCTCTCTCCCGCGTTATGGCATTGTTATTTATCTATCTTCCACAGCACCAATTCTATTCTCAGTTTTTCTACCCTGATGTTGAGAACATCCATTTTACCATTCAATTCACTTACTGAGTTTTTCAGGTCTGTTTGTTGACATGTTATTTCAGTTTGGAGTTTTGTGATTTCTGTCATCATATTTTCTTGGTTCTTTTTAGTGTTCTGTTCAACTCGGTCCATGGTTTCTTTGAGTTCTTTCAGCATCTTCCATATTGCTTTTTCTAAAGTCCTTATCTGAGAGATTGATTAGTTCATTATTCATTATCTTGTCATCAGAATTGTCATCTTCGTTCTCTGTATCTGACACTGCCCTGCGTTGTTTCCCCATTGTCACTGGTATTGTGTGTTTTTCTACATGTTGTGGTGGTATTCATTGGGCTAATAATGTGCACAGCCACACTCCTCTGGTTCTGCCTTTTCCGGGTGTGTCGATTTGCCTACAAGGGAGTGGAGTCCTCCTTGGATGAGGCCTCTGAAAGGATCAAATCTTGGGCCTAGGCACACAGCACAGACGACTGTCCAGAGAGAAATGCGGGGTTTCAGTGATCCAGCATAATCCTTAGTGTGATTTTTTTCTTGTTACGATTATGTTCTTTCGTTAGAAAGAGTGCACGGCTGTGTAGCAAAGCAGAGCCAAACTGCTCTTCTGCAGCCTCTTTTCAGCCCACTCACACAAGGTTCAGACGACAGGAGAGGACAAATAAACACAAAGACAGGACTCACAGTTCTTCGCAGTCAGCCCCACTAGGCAGGCGTGGATTCGCAGAAATTCCCAGTCTGGCGTCAGAAACAGGGGACCTGGCT
The DNA here is from genome assembly GCA_004027635.1 of Crocidura indochinensis. Lineage (NCBI taxonomy): Eukaryota > Metazoa > Chordata > Mammalia > Eulipotyphla > Soricidae > Crocidura > Crocidura indochinensis. Next base: position 10,195 of record PVKC010044164.1, on the reverse strand, counting down.
TTTGCAAAGTACCCGCTTCTTGCTGGTGTTCATGTCAATGAGGTGTTCCAGGGCATTCCCGCCCTAGAATTGACCTCTGGGAGAGCGAGGTTTTTTTTTTTTTTTTTTTTTTTGCCAATTTGGCCCACTCCCACAAGGTCCGGAAGACAGGAGAGGACAAATAAACACAAAGAGAGGACTCATAGTTCTTCTTAGTTAGCCCCACTAGGAAGGCATGGATTCGCAGCTATTATAAGTTTTCTAAAACTCTTGTCACTTGCTATATGACTCTTCCATTTTTGTCACTTAATACTTTTGGTCACATTTCCATTAGAACGAGTCAGCCTATATCAGGATCACTGCTTTCTTTCCATGATCTTATATATGATATTACAACATAGATTCTCTGTAGATACTTGCTGAATGAAAAACATACAGAAGATGGGATGGAGGTCTATAGATGTTAAAAATAGAAAATATTAAGAAGTTGTCTTTTTAAAATGATTTAGTAATATCATAGAAAAGTTTTATTATGGTTTTAAAAATATCATATGTGTTCATGAGATCCTTTAGAAGATTACCTGGACACTTTTATAGTTCTAACTTCCAAATTCCAGTATGTTGTTCATCAAAAAATAAGTAGAATGCAGCACAGTGTTTTTTGTGATACATTTTCAAGTTGCCTATATTAGAAATAGAAGCAAGAGAATGTACCCTTTATGGGGATTTTCAACTGAGAGTGAAATATTGCTCTGAGTCTTTCAAATCTCTCTGTAATACAGTACTGACAGATTGGAAAGTTAATTCATAACCTTGCAACCTTTGTGTTCCCCCATATCACAGAAAGATGGGATTCATCTTTAAAAACATGCCTGAATCATCCAGATAGCTCAGATATATTTGTAAATGGTTCAATCTCATCCTTTCTCCACAATTCCTTCTTATCAGGAATCTCTTTATATACATCATTAAAATAGTCTATCTTTGTTCGAATGTTAACAGTGGTCTCTACAGCTTTCACTGTCAAAGAGAAAACATGTCATGTGTCAATCACCAAACCTTAATGCAATTTTTAGAATTCACTGAGCAGTACATACAGTGAACTGCATGTCACCCATATCTATAGATTAAACTTTTAATCAAGAGTACTCTGAGCTAAATCATTGCAAGAATGACACAGCTTTTATACCTCATCCTATTGAATGTTTGCACATTTCTCTAAGTTTGCAGTAAGGTTCACAAAATAAAGTAAAAAAAAACATAGGTTAGAAAAAAGGGCAAAGCCTTAAATCTGTAGTATGACAGATATAATGAATAACTTTTTCATTAAGAAAACAAATTACCAGGGGAACTGAGTAATAAAACAGTGGATAAGAGGTTTATCTTGCTCTTGGCCAACTCAGGTTTGATCCCTGGCATCGTTTATGGTCCAGTGAGTCTGCCAGGTCTAATTTTTAGAGCAGAGACAGGAGTAACTCATGAGCGCCACCAGGTGTGGCCCAAAAACCAAAAGAGAAAGAAAAAAACAAACAAAATACCAATTCATGTAACAACTTCTTACTAGAAAAAAAAATATTAGGCATCTATCAATTTCTCAAATATTTCCAAATAATAGCAAATATTACCTATTTTGATACTTTATATCAACCTCTTCTCCTTTCCCTGTGATTGGATACCTACTGTTGGAGTTATTCATTTTGGTTATCAAATGGTATCCTTAAAAATTCTTCTAAAATTTAATGTGATTTTATTAGAGTAATAAAATAAATCACACATACAAGGCAAGAGTGATTAATTTCATATTATTTAGCTTTCACACAACACAGAGAAAGATGCTGAAATTATACTGAGCTTGGTGACTTCTGGAGAGACAATAACCACATGTCCGATCCAGGGAAGTTGATCACAGGGACAAGAAACAGGAGGGTAACACACTTTGGGGTAAATACGATGGCAGGAAAATTTTGACTTTTTAACTATTAAGTATCTAAAATTTAACTATTCTGTATGTATATATTAACAAAATGAAGGAGAGAGGCTCAAAATATAAAAGTTAAAAAATAAATACCTGAATGATATATTGGATGTTATTCCTTCCTTCTTGGTCTCCATAAGTAGGAGCTAAATGTAGTCACTCCCTTCTAAAGAAAAGAGTCAAATAAGGGGAACATGGTAACATTATCATGGGATATTTGATTAATACACCTCTTGCACAATTTGATTTGCCACAAAAAGCTGCACAGGCTGGGTGATGTGCAGGCAACAGGCATTGCTTTCCCGTGATTGCAGAGTTTGGAAACAGCATCAGAATGGAAGCAGGAGGAATTGGTGAAGAACTTTTCAAATTGAAGGTTGCTGGCTTTTCTTCAGATCCTCACAGGTTCAAAGGAGGGCAAGGGAAGGCTCTAGATTTCCTTTTACTAAGACCCCAATCCTTATCACTAAGATTATATAATCATGGGACAATTGCTTTGATGAGCTTGATCTCCAAATATAGTAGAATTTAGGGTTTCAACATAAGAGAGAGAGTTGTAGGAGAGTAAGCAGTCAGTTCTTTGCAATTCCCAAAAGATGAAATAATTGAAGTTGATATCAGTAATAATAAGTAATGTCACATCATGCATCCCTTTATTATTCAACAGATTTCAGATAGTCCTCACTGGGTCCCCAAGATACTCCAAGATGGAATTCATAGAAATGGTGGACCAAAGCATGAAAGTACAGGACCAATTGAGAGTAACAGATCTCCTGAAGGAAGAAGGTTAGAAGTAGACCATGGTCAGAAAATGTTTGTGAAGCATCTTATATGATCTGATAAAAGGGGGTAGTATCTTGTCTTGTTTATATTCCTTCAAAAACTCCCAAATTATATCTCATAGGAATATAAGCATCAGAAACGTTCTAAATTTAGACATTCTACAAAATAATGGGACAGATTCTTTAAGAAAAAAATCTTTTATTCTCAAGGTAAATAAGGAAAGATTGAGAAACTGTCACAATCTAGAGGTCATATGATGACAAAACATGACAAAAAGAAGTACATCTTGGAAAAGACCAAAAAATAAACATTCTTTGGATGAGAAAAAAAATAAAAAAACACAAACGATGTCTAGATTAGGTAGTAGTAATTAGGTAGTAGTAATGTTGATTTCCTAGCTTCCCTCCATGATGTATGTTTCTATAATCATTAATTTTTCATTAATTCTTATAAATATAAAGTGATCATGAGATACTTTAGTTTGAATTTATGCTAAAATAAAACTATCTTGTCTAGATTTTGTTTGTTTGGTTTGGGGGTCACGGCCTGTAGTGCTCAGGGTGTATTCCTAGATCTGTGCTTAGAGATCAGTCCTATCCAAAGTTAGGGGACCCAATTGAGATAGTTACCAATGTTGGCAGCATACAAGGCTTTACCTTCTGTACTGTCTCTCTGAACTCATAGTCATATTTTCCAGAACATATGATTTCGAAAAGAAGCCTAGGAGAGAATCTCCCACTTCTTCATTCCTCCATCCTAGTGAAAGTAATATCAGAGGATTATTTATTTATTATTTTAGTTTTGGGCTGAGGATCAAATGCATAACCTCATATGAGCAAAGTAGACTCTCCTATTGAGATGAAGATGAAGAAACCTGGCCCACTAACCACAGTAATCAACTCTTCATCCCTTTATATCATATATGAACATATATAAGGTACAACTCACACAGTATTCCAAGAACACAATCAGGGCTACATGTCTGTGAATAATGGTGGTCGATTAGGAGGGTGATAATTTTCTGGGAATACTCCTGATTGCCAATTGCTGGTAGAGCAGGGAAGCCCAGAGTAATGCCTGAGATGGAAATCTCTAGTCACCCATGTGTTAACATGTGTTAACATGTCATGGATTAAAGAGCAAAATCTGCAGCTGGCAATATTTCCTTCATAATAAAATGTCTGTAATAATTTGTTGTTTTGTTGTTTTGTTTTTGTTTTGCTTTTGGGTCATGCCCTGCAGCTCTCCGGGGTTGCTCCTAGCTCTCCACTGAGAAATTACTGCTGGCAGGCTCAGGGGACCATACAGAATGCAGAAAATCAAACCCAGGTAGGTGTTGTGTAAGGCAAACACTCTACCAACTCTGTTCTCACGCTGGTCCATTCTGCACTGATATTGCCATCCATCAAGAGCTTGGGGGTTGCTACACACTTAACCCAATGGCTAAGATTGCATGCTTTCCTGGGGAGCTGTGAGTTCTGGGCGGTGAAACTACCAGGATGGCAGTTGATTTAAGTGGGACACACAAAGTATCAACTAGTATCCTCCTGTCTGCAAGGGAGTCTGGGGATACTGGGATACCCCTATCCATTCCTATTGTTCCTTATTTTTTAATTTTTAAAACATTTTTATTAGGGGCTGGAGTGATAGCACAGTGGGTAAAGTGTTTGTCTTATACACAGCCCACCTGAATTAAATATCCAATATTCCGTATGAGCCAACAATACTTGACATTCCCTGAGCCTGCCAGGAGTGATTCTTGAGTGCAGAGCCATGAGTACTCCCTGAGCTTTGCTGGGTGTGGACCCCAGACCAACAAATAATGTACAAATAATGTACTTATTCCTCCTTAAAAATTTCATTATCTCATTTTAAAAATGTTATTAAGACACTATAGTTTAAAAGTTGTTCATAATAAATTATTTTAGACTTACTATGTTCCCAAACCAGTTCAGCTACCAGAATTCCCTTCTCTCCACCAATGTCCCAGAGTAATTTGCTGAGTAAAAATGCTTTTGGAGCTCTGGTGTGGATCCATTTCTATTATATATATAATATAATTATATAATATATATAATTATATATATAATTAAAATATGAAACTAAGGACATCTTTTTCCTGCATGAATTTCTCATGCTTCTTCCTGCTAATATGGAAACTTTTTCATTGAAAACTTAGCTGAAAACTATACCTCCACCTTCCACAGATAATCAACTTTGTCTGAGTCATGCCCTGCCCTTTTCTGATATTCTGAGTTTTACCAGATTGTCTGTGTAGGACAGGGGTGGTGAACAGGATTTTTACCCTCACTCAAAATGGCAAAATGCAATATGTGTTTAATATATTATTGGTAAAATTATACGCATTTGTGTGTTTGTTTTGGCAGGTCACTGCGTGGTGTGGCTCTGTGACTCTCACAGTTTAAAACTTTGGCTCTTTGTGTCGAACTTGTTCGCCACCCCTGGTGTAGGACAACTGAGAAGACCTCAAACCCACTCCCTTCCTGACAAACATCACCAAGTCTATAGTTTCCACAGAAGTGAGACCAAATTAAGCTTTTAGACTTGGTCACAGGGTGAGACTCTGATCTTCCAGATAACAGGGTTAGAAAAGACTGACCTAGTAACCTGAGGTAACACTTCCATTATCTTTTCTCTTATGCGCAGACTGTCTGCTGACTAGTCACCTCAAACTTTTCCAAATTCTGAAGTTTATATTGTCTGAAACTTGACTAATGTGACCTGACTGCCACCAGAGTTAAGGGAAAGTTTCCTTTTGTGGGATCTAGACTAGGGAATCCTGCTTCCCTGTGGAATATTCTCCTCAGGGAAAAGTGCCTAAAAGATATATGAATTTGCCTCAGATCTATTAAAGGAAATGTATATGGAATATTTTTACCTTGCTGAGGACTTTATATTGGGGAGAAACTAATGTATTTGTCCCTTACTTTCCCTTCAAACTTTCTGTTTTGCATATGGATTGGAGTAGTAAGGTGAGAAACCAATATTCCAAAAAATGTTTAAAGGCATCTTCAATCCCCTTCAAAACTACTAGAATACTAAAGTTCTAGAATCAATTCAACTGTCATTTTAATTGAAGTAATGATGGTATATAAAATTATATATGTTTGGAGACTGGTAGGGCACTGGGTCTTCCATGTGATTGACTCGGATTCAAACTTAGGCACTGCAGATGATTCTCCAAAATAGTAACAGTGATCTCTGAGTGCAGAATCAAAAGTAAGCCCAGAGCACAACTTGGTATGGCCCCAAAACAAACAACAACAAGAAAAAAGATTGGCTATTTTCAGGCGTTTAAGTTAATACCTCTTCAATTGTGTGTTATCACACCATACCATTCATGCACCAATATCTCTCCAGAATGTATTTTATAGTATAAGATGAGGTAGAATTTGAATTTGTTTCTTTTGATATGATATCTAATTATTCCCAAATAATCTGTTGAATGGATAACTTAATTTAAAATAGGATAGACTGAATGTGAGATTGTCCCAGACTTTCTATTTTTATGTATTTGTTTATATAACAGTTTTATTTACTTATATTTTGGTACTCTATTAGTAAGTCAATTTCCATTCAATTTTAATTTTTAATTATTGGGGGGGGGTTGGGGCCATACCCAGCGGGGCTCAGGGGTTACTTCTGGCTCTGTGCTTAAAAATCACTCCTTTCATGATTGGGAGATCATATGGAATGCTGGGAAACAGAATCTGGGTAGGTCTTGAGTCAGCTGTGTGTAATGCAAGCATACTAACACTGTGCTGTTGCTCTAGCAATTTTTATTTTTAAGAACAATTTTGACAATTTTTTTCACACTTTTTTGATAAGAGGTCAAAACTTAAAAAACTGTCATGATCTGGAGCTATAACACAGTGGGTAGGGTGTTTGACTTGCATGAGGCTGACCTGAGCTTGATCCACTGCATATCACATGATCCCCTGTACCTTCCAGGACTGATTTAGGAGCACAGAGCCGGGAGTAATCCCTGAGCTCTGCTGGGTGTGGATGCAAAACCAAAAAATAAAAACAAACAGAAATAATTGCCATATCTTTGATTAGGCTTTCATTAAATGTAGAAATTATTTTAAACTACTTCATATCGAGATCTCCAATTCAACACCATAACATACGCCTCCATTTGCACAAAATGCTTTACATGAGTTCACTACAATTCTGTACTTTTCTTCCTAACACTTTCACACATTCATTATTATTAAACTTATATGTTACTAAACTTCAGTGTTTAGGTAGTAATTATAAAGAAAGTTCAAAGTGCATTTGAAGTCGCCATTACTGAAAGAACAGTATTTGCATATTTTTTATCATGACTGGCTGATTTATGCTGGGCAAAACTGCAAGGACATCTTGATAAATATTCAACACATTATTGAATGTTGAGCATCTGGACATATATTAGATATAAAGAATAAATTGTAGGGGCTGGAGAGATAAAATGGAGTTAGGGAGTTTGCCTTGTATGCAGAAGGACAGTGGTTCGAATCCTGGCATCCCATATGGTCTCTCAAGCCTGCCAGGAGCGATTTCTGATAGAGCCAGGAGTAACCCCTGAGTGCTGCTGGGTGTGACCCCCCAAAAGAATTAATTATATAAAGATATAAAATAAGTATAAATTATAAATATATAAGCATGCATTATTTAATTTTAAAGTATTAACTATAAAGATATAAAATAGAACGTATTTAGTTATTTTGATTTCAGCTGTATTGCTGTTTCAGAATCAAATATAGACTAACTCATGGATAAAACTTAGTACTGTGCATTTCCCAGTATTCTGAGAAAAACTACAAACTTGTGAAGTCTGTGATAGAATATGGATACATTCAAATTCTCTTAGAGAGTATTTACTATCATCATTGTAGGTAAGGGTCCAATATGTGTTCACTGCAAAGTACAAGTTGAACAAACAATGAAAAAGCTACTTATCCAGATATATTTCCTGTTATCACTTTAATTTCTTGCAAGAACTTTTCCACATTATTATGATTTCCAAAAGCTTGTCATATCAGATAATGTAGTGCAGAAATTATAGATATACCTTCTAAGAATATGCTCAGTATTGTTCGCTAAATCATCTCAATCATTCTATGTAATTGGTATTACCCACATACACATTCTACAGATGAACGAACTGAGGCAGTTTGAAGTTCTGGTGAATATAAGCTTCTTTCCCTAGTCACACAACTAATAAAGAAAGTAGACTGATATTTTCAGCCAAAAGACATGGTTACATCTACTTTCTATCCCCACTGGCACCATTTCTTTCCTTATTGGATTTTTTGTTATCTTAATAAAACTCCCTGGAAAGCATATATATTAAGATATTTTCCATATTGATAAGTAAATTAAAGATGAATCCTCTATTAAAAATTTACTTCCAATTTCAAAACTATCAAGGATTTTCAATCTTGTCTTTTATTGGGTGGCATTTCTTCTGATTACATGGAAAACTATTACCTAGAAGGGTCGAACTAGTACCCCAGGATCCCATGAGTAACAAGTGGCAAAGGTTACTCTGGACATAGGAGGAGTTCTTTATTTTAGGCTGCTTTTCCAAGAACAACTTGCTTTTTTTGTGTGTGCGGTTTTTGGGTCACACCCGGCAGTGCTCAGGGGTTACTCCTGGCTCCATGCTCAGAAATTGCTCCTGGCAGGCACGGGGGACCATATGGGGCACCGGGATTCGAACCAATGACCTTTTGCATGGAAGACAAACGCCTTACCTCCATGCTATATCCCGGACCCTCCATGAACAACTTGTAATGATATACAATATTGTTCTTAAAATCTTGAACATCAGGAAGAGCTTTAGCTCTGAGGGGTTAATTGCCTTTCACGAGGGAGCACTTCTGACACCAAGATGCTTTTCCACATCTGAAAACAAAATGTATTCTTCTAAGTAGCAACAAGTCCAGAAACAGGATTACAAAGTGGAATATTTCTTTGTTCTGAAGATATCCTAGCAAGGGAGATTTGATTTCAGCTGAGCTAGTCCTCTTCTTGAAAATGCTCAACTTTGGGAAAACGTAAATGTTTGGTACTCTTCTCGATGGATGTGGTGAATGAAACAAGGCTTTAGAGGGGGTATCTGAGACAAAAAATATTTTTTGGAAAAGAGTCCACAGTCCAGCTAAGTAGAATTATTGACACAAAACACTGCAGAATGAAGTAGCTAAATTTTCCCCCAAACATCTCTGCAAGCCTTTATGTGATTTTAGAAGGGTTTTCAAATGGAAACAATCCTCCACAATGTTTCTGATGACCCCATTGTCAGCTCTCAGGCTGCTGGATGGGGGATTACTGAGCTTGACAATTACCTATTCATTCAACTAATGAAAACAGTTGTGCCAGTTACACTGGTAAATATGATTGAAGCCTGACCTTGCAAATGTCCCACCTCCAAAACCTCTTAGTATATAGTCACTATATACTCATAAAATTCATAATAGATACTGGCTTCTAACAATGGCCTATCCCCATTGACTGATTTTAGCTCACTGTCCTGGAGAGCTACAAAATAAAAAGGCTTTGCAATGCCTCCAACTCTGATGCTGGTGGTCCCCAACACTGATGGGCCAGAGCAACAGTACACCCACTCTTAACTGAGCATTGAGACATCTGAGCAAGTTAGTCAAATCTTGTGGGGAAATTTCCCAGCGGTTGGAACACTCCTTGGGAGTCCTCCCATATATCCCCCAAATAAAAGCATCGAAGTTTGTGTGATTTGTGTGGATAACACAGAATTTGAAGTCAATTTGCTTTCTCCATGCAACCTGAGTCACATGTACCTGGCACGATGTGGAAAGGAGCATTTTGAGTTGTGCTTTTTGGAAGTAGCTTCAGATCAGCAAAGAGGAATTTAAGGGAAAATATTCCACACAGCACCTTCTATTCTGAACTCAGGTTAAAGCATGTGCTGTGGTTTTCTCCAAAGTTCAGTGTGAAGGCTTGATGTATTGTGACGGCTTTAAAATTCTCTGAGCTGTGCAGAATAGGGTGCGGTAGCTGTGTGCTAGGTGGCACGAGTCTGCCTAAATCAAACACTATTGAACTAGTGAAGTGATCTTTGGTTGGAAATTTCGGTTGGCAGCAAGTTCCATAAAAGTGCAGAAAACAAAAAGTACCCCGAAACAGTACTGGCAACAGTACTGGCATTTGTTTGCAAATGAAGCAAATATATTTTTGTTGAAAAATTTTGACAAAAAAATGTGAGGGGAGAAAGAGGGAGAAGGTGAGAGAAAGGAGGGAGAAGTAGAACAAAATTAGAAAGGAGAACTAAAGATGAGAGAGTGAAGGAGAGAGAAGAGGGGAGGAAGAGGAGAGAGATATGTTCCATAGAGAAGTTAGTCTTCTCTATAGTGGAAAAAGCCTTTAATGTTTCTTTGGGAGATTCTATCTATAAAATTTGCACTAGCGGTC
>PVKC010044163.1:0-11535 GCA_004027635.1 Crocidura indochinensis | reverse complement strand
AAAAAAGGAAGAAAATGAACTGTCTTCAATGTTGTGACCAAGTCAATTGAACCCAGGCCTCTCAAATTTTAGTGATGTTACCTTTCTGGTAAGAGGTACCTCTATAGGCACTGGAATCACTTCTGCCAGAAGACATCCATAAAAAGCCACCATGAACATGACTGGATCATTGTTGGGGTAAACCAGGGCTACCTAAAATGTATAATGACATTTAATAAGCAGACTGATGATTTCAATGGCACTCTTTATCTTTATAAGCATACTACTTAACATTGTAATGGAAATTAAGTTATTGAGAAGGATACACAAAAGCTGTTACTCCCCGATTACCACTACACACATCTGGGAACTAAAATCATGAGAGGAATTTATCAGTTTACAAGTGACTTAGGAGTATTAATTCACCTTATGCAGAGAGTTAATTATTTGTGAACTCTGAGACAAGGCTAAGGCAATACATAGGGTGGATCTCTCTAGAGAGACTAACATATTAAATAAGCTTGCATCTCTCAGAGACCCTATAAGCTTTGACTGACTTGACACCCTTACTATTTATCACATTTGTTACTTTACTCCTTACTCATTTAACCAATAATAAAAGTATTCTGTCAGGAAGACCTTTCTTTATTCACAGGTGCAAGTAATATTGGGAGAAGTTATTCTAAATTTAAAATTAATTAATTACAAATGATAAAGAGAGATCTCAATATATTTAAACTGTTCTCTCACCTGTAAAGCATCACAGGAATTACTGACTTCCTAACTTAAGAAATGCAAGAACACAGATGATCCTATTATTATAGAATTTATTATTTCGTTTGGCATTTAACAGATTAACATCTGAAATATTCTGTTCCTACTTATATCCCCCACTTCGGCTTTCAAATTCTCTTAGCTCACTTTCAAGATAAATTCAATCATGAACCTCCTGGTGTTCTTACACATACAACATACACTCTCTCTCTCTCTCTCTCTCTCTCTCACATACACACTCTATCTCTTTCTCTTTTCGAATAACCATTTCCTTTCTATATACAAGTGTCCACTTTGCTAGGAGACTTCTTTTTTTTGGGGGGGGGGTCACACCCGGCAGTGCTCAGGGGTTACTCCTGGCTCCATGCTCAGAAGGAAAGACTCAAGCATTACAGTTATTTTATTTTATTTTTTGGGGGGGTTTTTGGGCCACACCCGGTGACGCTCAGGGGTTACTCCTGGCTATTTGCTCAGAAGTCGCTCCTGGCAGGCACGGGGACCATATGGGGAACCGGGGGATCGAACCGAGGTCCGTCCTAGGGTAGCGCAGGCACCTTACCTCCAGCGTCACCGCCCGGCCCCAAGTATTACAGTTATAAGCATAAGCCATCTTATAGGTGTTCTTTGCCACTCCGTTAGTTTAATTTTGATTTTTGGGTCACACCCTCAATGTTCAATGCCTACAGTAAGTGTCCGACAATGATTTGAAATCTGGCACTACATCTAGTCCAGAGCTCCGCTAAGTGTGATCCTTAAGGACAGAATAAATCCTGGCTAGAGTCATAAATTATCGATAGTACAGCACATAGGGCATTTGCCTTGCACACAGTGAGTGCCGCTGGGTATGGCCCAAAACCAAAAAAAATTATTTAATTAATCTTATTCTTTTATTTTTAGTGTAAAGATAAAATCTAGGTTCTCTCTCCTCCCTCTGCTCTCCCCACCCCTCCTTACCTCTTCTCTCCCTCACCTTTCCCTCTCCTCTACCTCCTCTACCCTCTATCTATTTTTAGTTTGGTCACACCTGGCAGTGCTCAGTAGTTCCTCCTGGCTCTACGTTCAGAAATCGTTCCTAGCAGACTCGGGGAGCCATATGGGATGCCAGGATTCAAACCACTGCCCTTCTGCATGCAAGGCAAATGCTCTACCTCATGTTATTTCTCCGGCCCCAAACCTAGGTTCTCACATATGCAACCAAGTGCTCTACTACTGAGCTACACTCTAGCCTTATCTGACATTTTTAAATTAATTACTAGGAGTGGAAAGTAGGCTCAACTGCTTTTGTGCCCAAGAATGACTCCTATGTAGAAACCTATTCAAACCGTGGGATACAAGGCAATTGCTTTAACTCCTATTTCTCTGGCCTATTTCTCTGGAATTGAACAAAAGAACCAGAGTAAATTTTATAGCTACCTTTATTGCCTAAATATTGAAATAGTTATTTAAAAATATGTTATTCTTCTCCTTCCTTTAAACCAGTATATCCAAGAGCTCACTAATCAAAGAATGCAAAATAAAATCAATCTATGAATGCAAAAATTATTACCTGGTATTGGGCTAACTGAGGCTAGAATCAAATCATTTTTTTTCTAAAGATAAGGTATGTCAACAAAGTTGTTGTACACCCAACATATAAAATGTGCATATTAGGAAACAAACACTGCCACCCTCAAACCAAAAGACAAATTACCCTGTCTCCAGGTTTTAATACAGGTTCATTTTTGGTCCCCAGTTTATTAAGCAGTGTAAAGGCCAACTTTAAACTTCTGCTCCACAATTTTCCTGTGAAAAGAAAAAAAAAAAACTGTTACAGAGAAAACCCCACAGGTCCATCTCAATGCAAGGACATTCAGCTCTTTAGCACATTTCCCAAGACAATAGCCACTTCGAAATTAATTAAACATTGCTCTAATAGAGCCCCCTTCCCTTTAGCTAACAAAAGCTAACTTTAGCTCACAAAAGCTTTTTCTGTTGCTAAATAAAGCATCACTAGATATTCATTCCAGTTTAGATAATATTTATAATTCTTTTCTGAAGTAATCTGATGTAAACTGAACATTTTTAAAGGGAGGACAACAAATTTCTCAAAGGATTAAAAATCAGAAGAGTATTTCTTTTTAGGCTTTTCTAAAGGATCATTCACAGATACAGGTATTAGATACCTAAGATAACTACAGAGTAAAAATATGACACCGATGATAAAACGTTTCTTTACCATTGCAGTGATAGCAGATAAAAGAATAAAAATGAACTATGGAGGACATGGATATAGTCACAACTGTTAATTAAATATAGATTTGGCTAGTTAACCCAAAGGTACATGAAAAGATGCTCATCATCACTTATCATTAGGGAAATACAAATCAAGACCACAATGAGATATCACATTACATTAGTGAGGATGGCACATATCAAAAATATTGGGAACAATTTGTGTTGGCAGGGATGTAGTGAAAAAGGAACTCTCATCCACTGCTGATGGGAATGCTGCCTGGTCCAATCCCTATGGAAAGGAGTATGGAGGGTTCTCAATAAACTCAGAATCGATCTGCCAGCTTTTGGATATCTATCCCCAGGACAAAAAAAACTTTCACCCAACAGGATGCATGCACACCTTTATTCATCGCAGTATTCTCAGTACAATAGCTAAAAGTTGGAATCAACCCAGATGTCCAACAACAGATGAGTGAATCATGAAGATGTGGTACATATACACAATGGAATACCACATAGCTGTAAGTAATGCTGAAATCATGTAATTTGCTGCTACATGGATGGAACTGGAAGATATTATATTAAATGAAGTAATCCAGAGAAGGATAAATATAAGGTGATATCACTTATATGTGGTCTATAGAATAGCTGCATGAATAAATGCAATGATTTAAAAGGGGGGGGGTGTATTGAGAACACTCTATGTATCAGAGTAGAGTGAGAAGGAAAGAAATTGAGTGAAGGAGGAGAAACACAAATATGAAATGATGATGGACAGGGGCCATGGGGTCTCAGGTACACTGGTGGATTAAGAAAGGACTGAACTAAATATCCAAGCCAGAGTCAACAACAATAAAATCATGAGACCCAAACTTCAACAACTGAACTTAAAAAGGTGCCTGTTATGATGGCAGCCTGGGAAATGGTGGCATAGGTTAGACTCTGGGAACACTGGTGGGGGAGGCTGACAGTGGTGGTGAGATTGGTTCTAAATCATTGTGTATCTAAAAACCAACTATGAATAACTTTTTAAATCACAATTGTTTAAATAAAAATTAAAACAATAATTTGGCGATTTAATTGTTTAAAGGTTACATGAATGAAATTGTCAAACAGCTTCATAAGTGTTAAGAGCTGTTTTGGGAGGTGGGAGAAAGCCTATTATTATTCTTTCCCTTTTTTTGCCCTTGGTTAGAAATTCTACTTTTAGGATTAACCTAAAAGAAGAAAGAAGGAAATAAAAAGAAGAGAAAAAGAAAACATGTTATTTAGAAAAGATTTAAGATCATTTGAGGTAAAAGGGGCCGGGCGGTGGTGCTGGAGATAAGGTGCCTGCGCTAACCTAGGAAGGACCGCGGTTCGATCCCCCAGTTCCCCATATGGTCCCCCGTGCCTGCCAGCAGCAACTTCTGAGCGAATAGCCAGGAGTAACCCCTGAGCGTCACCGGGTGTGGCCCAAAAACCGAAAAAGAAAAAAAAAAGATCATTTGAGGTTTAAAAAAAAAAAAAAAAAGATCATTTAAATATGCACACTTCTTTGATTTTTGGGTGCTGGGCAACAATCACTGGTGTCCGGGGGCTGTTCCCAGCACTGCTGTGAAGCAGTATGATGCTAGGTCTTAAACTTGGCCTTCTTCATGGAATGTACTCATGAAAGCTGAGTAATCACTCTGGTACCTGCACAATTCTTTAAATACAAGTGATTTTTCCTCAAAAATTATTCTTCTTTAAGGGCAATGAATAACATGCACAACTTATAAAGGATAAAAGCAGCCTATTTGAATAACAGTATAAAACCTTATAATGCAGGCTGAAGACTTTCTTCTCATATTGAAAATATTCTTCTTTTTTGGGGGGTGAGGGGCCCACACCTGGAGGCACTCAGGGATTACTCCTGGCTATGTGCTCAGGAATTATTCCTGGCAGGCTCAGGGGGACCATATAGAATGTTGGGGATTGAACCTGAGTCCGCTGCATGCAAAGCAAATGTCCAAATAGTTGTGCAAAGTAAACACACAAGGCAAATGTACTATTGCTTTAACCCCTTAAAAATTATTTTTGAGAGGCCAGAGAGATAGTATAGCAGGTAGGGCACTTATCTTGTAGACAGCAGACCAAGTTAATTTCCACATATGACCCCCTTAGGAGTAAGCCCTGAACAGTTAGATGTAACTCAAAAAAATTTTGTTTAAAAAAAATTTAAAAGATTTTAGAAAAAAGAAGTGCTAAGGCAATACTAGAGTTGATAGGGTGCTTGCCTTCCATTTGCCATCCCAGGTTCGATACCGAGCAAACTATTTGGTTTTCCAAGCATCAGTAGGAATAATTCCTGAGTGCAAAGCCAGCAATAACCCCTGAGCAATTGCTGTGTGTGGCCCAAGTCACACATACACTTTTCTGAAAAGATTAAAAATCTAAAGACAGGGAAAAAAATTTTTTTAATCAGTTACTTTAAAAGCTACTTAAAAATGAATGTTACAGATTTAGTTCGTATGTAAAACTAAGTGAAAAGTTACTGATTTAAAAAAAGAAAGTTACTGATAAGACTGTTCATTATAGAATTCTGTGTTTATTATAGGTAAAAATGGGCAGAATGAAGTAAATGATAGATCTGGGAAGTTTTTTTTTTTTTTGGTTTTTTTTTGGGGGGGGCGGCACACCCAGTGACGCTCAGGGGTTACTCCTGACTATGCGCTCAGAAATCACTCCTGGCAGGCATGGAGGAACATATGGGAACCGGGGGATCGAACCGTGGTCCGTCCTAGGCTAGCGAAGGCAAGGCAGCAGGCACCTTACCTCCAGCACCACCGCCCGGCTCCCTCTGGGAAGTAATTTTGTTCAATTTTTAGATTTTAAAAAATCTTGATTTTAACCATACAGATTTAATCATGCCTAAAAATCATACCCAAAATGTTCTAAAGTGAAAACATCCAGGGCTGGTGAGGTGGCGCTAGAGGTAAGGTGTCTGCCTTGCAAGTGCTAGCCAAGGAACTGACCACGGTTTGATCCCCCAGCATCCCATATGGTCCCCTCAAGCCAGGGGCGATTTCTGAGTGCGTAGCCAGGAGTAACCCCTGAGCATCAAACGGGTGTGGCCCGAAAAACAAAACAAAACAAAACAAAAAAGAAAACATCCATAGACCTAAAATCTGCATTTTCCCTATTTCTGTTCTGAATTCAAGCTTCCTTGTGTTACTTTAGTAAATACTTAAATTGGTGATAGCTGTACTTAGAGTCTAGGATTTCGGAAAGATGACTTAAAAGATCTATTGAAACAGTGATTAGTAACTGCTAAAAATTAAGATAAAAATACTACTCATTATAATTTCAATACAGTAATAATTTTCTTCAAGAAGAAAATAAGTTGAAATGTTTGTAAACTCACCATATGTCAGAGTGTAAACAGGTTTCCCAGTCACATCCAGTGCAGTCAGACAGGGGCATTTGGCTTGAGTGGTGCCCCAGCGCTGCAGGGCAGACTCCAGTGCAGGTGGCCAGTTACAAATGACTCCCAGGGGCTCTCCCTTCACAGGGGTCATCTGACGGCCCTCAGGTTTGGGTTGGTTGGGGTCTGGCTGAGGTACTATACAAAAAACCAAACAATCAAACAAATAACACCCCACAGTGAGTTATTATGAAAATAATATCTTAAATAATACATGCCAAAAAACACAATCTGGGGCCAGAGAGATAGCATGGAGGTAGGGTGTTTGCCTTGCATGCAAAAGGACGGTGGTTCGAATTCTGGCATCCCATATGGTCCCCTGAGCCTACCAAGAGCGATTTCTGAGCGTAGAGCCAGGAGCAGCCACTGAGCACTGCTGAATGTGACCCAAAAGAAAACAAAACAAACAAAAAACACCATTTGCTATCTAACCGGAAAAATATTTCCTGGGGTTGGAGAGAGAGAACTCAGTGGGCTGGCCCTGTGCTGACATGAAGTCGGGCTTAATTCCCAGCACTGCTTGGTTTGCGAGCATTATGGTGAGCCAATACATTTTTTACTCTGGGCTCTGTGTTCAGGGATCACTCTCCTGAAAACATTCGGGAGACCATAATGTGGTGTCAGGGATTGGTCACATTGAAAGGCAAAAGTCTTAACTTTTCTTCATTCCCAACACACTATGAAATAAACCAATCCTGACTTTAGAGGGTCTGGGTTGTGGCAGAAGGGTCAAGTATGTGAAGTTAAGGTTT
This sequence comes from Crocidura indochinensis, assembly GCA_004027635.1. Lineage (NCBI taxonomy): Eukaryota > Metazoa > Chordata > Mammalia > Eulipotyphla > Soricidae > Crocidura > Crocidura indochinensis. Next base: position 4,371 of record PVKC010044163.1, on the reverse strand, counting down.
TGATTTTTTTTTTTTTTTTTTTGGTTTTTGAGCCACACTGAGTGATGGTCAGGGGTTATCCTGGCTTGGGGGACCATATGGGATGCTGGGGATTGAACCCAGGTTCGTCCTAGGTCTGCCGCATGCAAGGCAAACACCATATCGCTGTGTTATCGATCCAATCGCTAAGGTTTGATTCTTATACTTAAAAGTATTCTAGATGACTCTGTTACTGTAACAGTCCATTATAACCATAAGAAAGTCAGCAACCTATTATAAAGAAAGATACAATTGGGTACTTTTTCATTTTTCTTCATTTATGTTTTAATTTATTCCCCTTCTCTTCCTTTTCAGGAATTACTTGAGATGGCTGGTGACTGAACTCTTCACTTTTGCCTTGTGGATTTTTTTTTTTTTTTTTTTTTTTTTTTTTTTTTTTTTTTTTTTTTTTTTTTTTTTTTTTTTTTTTTTTTTGCCACATCTAGCAGTGTTTAGAGGTTACTCTCAGCTCTGTGCTTGGGAGATAATGAGGAACCAGGTAACCAACTAGATCTCTGGCATGCAGAGCATGTGCTCAGTCTATTGAGCTCTGGCCTTGTGGGTTGTGGCGTTTGTGTCTACTTTAGCTGCAGTGCTTGCTAAAGTTATAGTGCTGTGAAGATGGCACAATTGTTGTGCTGTCAGGTAATGTTCTATACATGGGGGGCAGTGCCAGGAATTGAACGTGTGTCTTAACACATGCAAAGAAGGTGCTTTGCCAGGTCTATCCCAGGAACTAAGATTGTCTTTGAATCATTAAGGTTATGCTTCATAAAAAAACCATTATACTAACTGTGAGCTAGATAGTTCATAGTTCTCTTTACTGGTGTGACCAGTATAAACTGAGTTATAAGCCTTGTATGCCGAGTTTATAAAATGGGGAAACAGATTCAAATAAAGTACAGATAACAATATCCAAAGCTGGGTCCGGAGAGATAGCACAGCAGCATTTGCCTTGCAAGCAGCCGATCCAGGACAAAAGGTGGTTGGTTCGAATCCCAGTGTCCCACATGGTCCCCTGTGCCTGCCAGGAGCTGTTTCTGAGCAGACAGCCAGGAGTAACCCCTGAGCACCGATGGGTGTGACCCAAAAACCAAAAACAAACAAACAAACAAACAAAACAATGTCCAAAGCTACTGTGCCAGGGCTGGAGAGGTGGCGCTAGAGGTAAAGTGTCTGCCTTGCAAGCGCTAGCCAAGGAAAAACTGCAGTTCGATCCCCCGGTGTCCCAATGGTCCCCCCAAGCCAGGGGCAATTTCTGAGCACTTAGCCAGGAGTAACTCCTGGCATCAAACAGGTGTGCCCCCCCCCAAAACAAAACAAAACAAAACAACACAACCAAAGCTACTGTGCCTTTGCAGAAAACTCTTAGGGGGCAATTCCTATGTCTCCTGAATTCAAACTCCTCAGGATACAGTGCATGTAACACAACTGCTGGCCATTCTATTTTGTTTGCTTTTTTTGGACTACACTTTGGTGGTGCTCAGGTATCATACCTGGCAGGCTCAGGTGACCATATTTGCTGCCAGGGGTCAAACCTAGGTTGGCTGCTTCAAGACAAATGTCCAACATGTTGTATTACCGCTCTGGCCCTCTCTGGACATTCTTTGACTGGTAACACTGTCACAACAGGTCACCCTCACATAAACACTAGAAAATTAATCCTCAAGGGCTTCAGTGACTATAAAATTCTTTTCCCATGAAAAAGACAGCTTCTTGAAAGAAGGTGAGGCTCTATTCCTCCTGTGACTCCTAGTACTTAATGCATAATGGCTACTCAATGTTAATGAAACTGAATTTGGCAAAGGAAAAAAGCTAGATTAAAGTGGTCATTCTAGGGCCAGAGTGATAATATAGTGGGGAAGGCGCTTGCCTTACACAAGGCTGATCTGGGTTTGGTCCCTGGTATCCCATATGGTTCCAAGTGCTGCCGGAAGATTCCTGAGTGCAGAGCCAGGAATGGCCCCTGACCACTGAGCATTGCTGGATGTGCCCCCAAACCAAGGAAAAACCCCTCCAAAAAACAAAAGGTCAGTTAAACCAATAATTTCAAATTTACCATTCATATTTAAGGATGATCACTAATATAAAGTATGTTTTTGTTTTGGGACTAAACCAGGAAGCTAAAGAACATGCTGCTCAGGGGTCAGTCTCAAGTCTTCAGCAGTACTCATTAGAATGACCTTGGTTTCCCAAAAGCAAAAGATGGCATTAGCTCTTTGAGATGCCTTTCTGCTTCCTTTAAAAAAATTAAGTGTTGGGCTGGAGCTATAACACAGCGGGTTGGGCCTCTGTCTTTCCTGCGACTGACTGGGACCAACCCAGGTTCAATCCCCAGCATCCTATACGGTCCTCCAAGCCTGCCAGGAGCAATTTCTGAGTGTAGAGAATAGGAGTAACCCCCAAGAGAACCCCTAAGGTGTAACCCAACCCCCAATTAAGTATTAAGGAAAAGTTCCTAAGTTCATTTCCAAGGAAATTCGCATGCTTCCTTTCACTTCCTTAATTCTCAATTGAAAAATATAAATGATTGGAGACCAGGGCAATAGTTCAGTGGTCAGAGATATAAGTTTGTATGTGCTAGGATCTAAATTTGAACCTTGGTATCACATGGTACCCAAACACTGCCAGGTGTATCCCTAGAGATCTCTAAATCATAGGGCCCAAGTAGCTTCATATTCTTAAGGCTTTAACACTGAACTGCTCAGAGTTATCCAAGTATCCCTGGGAGTTGACCCAATCCCCATACTCTCCAACAACTGCTCTGAAGGACCACTATCTTCCTCACCAGTGATCCTTAGGGGAAAAGAGAGCAGAAAAATAAGAAATGTTTTAATCTAAATGATGATCTTTTCATTTTTACATCTTAAGAACTTGATATGTTTAAGAAATGTTACAGTATTTGATATTACTGCTGTTGCTGCTGCTGCTGCTACTACTACTACTACTACTACTACTACTATTACTACTACTACTACCACCTTCCACGATTTCTTCAGAGTCATCCACAAAAAATTCTTTTAAGGGTGGCCTTTTAGGTCGTTTCAGAGTGTTGAGAAGCTGCTGGATTTTTGTGGATACTCTGCTACTAACAGGAACACCTAAAAAAGAAAAAGTGATAAGTAAAAATATACTTGTTTCTGGGATATTTTAATTTAATTTTCTTACAAATGTTTATTTCAAGTGAGCTTACTTTATTTCAATAGGGCAAAAGGCACAAAAGTTTTATGACCAATTTTCTGGCAATAAAGAACAAATACCATGCTACTATAAATATACTGCTTAAAGATCTCATCCATTCTCCCTTCTATCCTTTTCATTTTCTACTCAGCTTTTAAAATAAAAGATTTATTTTTTGGTTCCAAGAATCTCTGGGAAGTATAGAGTAACTCTAAGCAAAGGTCAATGCTGCCACAATGCTAACTATGAAAGAGAAAGGACACTTGGGGACCAGGCACTTTGCCAGCTACAGGGCAGTTCTACAACAGAGTCAGTCTGGGAAGTATCATGATCTCTCACTTGAACTTTTTCCAACTTGACTTATTTCCCATTTAGCTACAAAAAGAATCTCCTACCATCAGCTGTATCCATAAGACTGGACCTGTTGGATCCTTTGTGCATGCCTTTAACTATTCCTGAGGGGGGCAGGTCAATATTTGCTGGGCGTAGTGAGGAAGATGATGATGAGGAAGAGGTAGTTGTAGTGACATCAGGGGGAGCAGAGAAATTCTCTATGCAGGGAGAAAAGAAAATTTAGACTTAAATCTTACACTAGCAGCAAAAATAAGAACAATTGGCATATTTTTTACTTTTCAGAAAGAAAGAAAAATACTTAAAGAGCTCTTGTAAAATAAGATTTTAGATAAAATTCTACTAGCAATGTACAAAACAAAAAGAGCAAGAGGGTAAGCAAGAGTATATTATTTTCCAAATTATTTCAAAACCTCAAGTTGCACAGTATGAACAAATTATATATAAAATGTTTCTCAAAAGGCCGAGCTATAACATAGTGGTAGGGTGTTTGCCTTGCATATAGCCAACCTGAGTTCAATTTCTGGGATCCCATTTGGTCTCCCGAGCCTGCCAGGGGTGATTTCTGGGCACAGAGCCAGAGGTAACACCGAAAAGCTTTCGGGTGTGGCTCAAAAAACTTAATAAATAAATAAACCTATTTATTTATTAAAAACAAATAAACAAAAACTTCCTCAAAATTATTCTACTCTATACAGAATGTCTGTAGAAGTCCAATGTTACAAAATAAAGTTACTTCAAAAAGAAACCAAGGTGGGGCCCGGGAGATAGCATGGAGGTAAGGCGTTTGCCTTTCATGCAAAAGGTCATCGGTTCGAATCC
>PVKC010044162.1:0-7500 GCA_004027635.1 Crocidura indochinensis | reverse complement strand
GGCTTCTTTTGCAGATCATCCTTCCATGCCTCACTCTCCTTGTTTATCTCTATTTTGGACCACACTTGGCTATGCTCAGGGCTTACTCCTGATTCTGTTTTCAAAGATCACACTTAGCTGGGCTTGGGGAACCATACACCTTTCCAAGCTTCTGCACTCTTTCTATTCAATTCTGTGCTAGTAATAAATCCAAGGTCTCAATGCTCACATCTTTAGCACTGGTTAGATCTGTCAGCAAAATCTAAATATTAAGTTTAGATTACAAAAATAGATTTTAAGTTTAGATTTGTTCAGTGTATTAATTTATTATATATTAAGTTTGAATTACAAAGCATAGACAACAAAAATAATCTATTATATATTTATTAAGTTTAGACTACAAAAAAATAGACTATAAAAATAAAGGTCCAGGGTACAGCATGGTCTGTATACAACAGTAATGCCTATGTCCCCATTGATGGGTTCAGCATAGTGTAGTCAGAAATGACTCTTCAAAGAGAGGAAACAGATCCTGGAACCCATTCCATCTATAATCTCTTCCCTTTTAAAGGTCATCCTGCCAAAGAACAGCAGGTACTTACATGCTAATTCGGAAACATCAAGGCAAGATCAAGCTTTTCCTAAAGCATATCTGTAAATCAGAAGCTGGGATCTCTCTAAATGGGTTAAGAGAGTCCATATTATATTTTACAGATCATGCCAGTCAGATATGAGGGAGCTCTAGTTGAAGGCTATAATAAACCCCTCTCTTTCTGACTCATTAAAGAACTATACATTTAACTTTTATCTGGGTTATTTTGGGGGGATGCATACCTGATGGTGCTCAGGGGTTACTCTGACTCTGTGCTGAGGAATCAGTTCTGGAGACGTTCAGGGGACCACATGGGGTGTTGGGAATTCAACCCAGGTAAGTAACATGCAAGGCAAATGCCTTACCTAAACCCCTGAGCACCATCAGGTATGCAAGGTGTTGGGAATTGAACCCAGGTAAGTAACATGCAAGGCAAATGCCCTACCTATTGTACTATCTCCAGCTTCCCAAATCTATACATTTAATATTATAATGTTCGTTCATTCCAGAGTGATAGCACAGTGAGTGGGTAGGGTATTTGCTTTGTATGATGCTTACTAGGTTTGATTCCTGGAATTCCATATGGACCCTTGAGTTTGTCAGGAGTAATTTTTGAGCAGAGGGCCAGAAGTAAACCCTGAGCATCACTAAGTGTGACCCCAAAATCAATAATGATGATGATGATAATAATAATAATAATAATAATAATAATAATAATAATAATAATAGGGGCCAGGCAGTGGCGCTGGAGGTTAGGTGCCTGCGCTTACCTAGGATGGACCGCGGTTCGATCCCCCGGTTTCCCATATGGTCCCCCATGCCAGGAGCGACTTCTGAGCTCATAGCCAGGAGTAACCCCTGAGCGTCATTGGGTGTGGCCCCAAAACAAAACAAAACAAAAATAATAATAATCCAGTACTCTTTAGTGAGGAGACATGCCTTAGAAGAATGGTACCACAGGGAGGCTGTAAGAATATAAAGCTCCTCAGTAGGAGCCCTGTGGAATTTCCAGTGGCTCCCCTTCAACAACAAACAACAGGATCATCTATAACAAAAGCCAACACTTACTATCTAACAGGCTCAAATCTTGAACTTACTCAATGAGGTCTGCTTTGTTTTAAGAAATGTGATATGTAAAAGTCCAAAGGTATCTACAGATAAAGGAGATGATCTTGTTGACAAGAGGCTTAAACAGTTTATTTTAAAAACACTCCACTTACTCTTTTTCAGTAAATACAGATGTAGATTTATAATGAAGAATGCATGTCATTATATATTGTTATAATTTGGTGCTAGTTCAATAAAAATATTTTTAAATTAAAAAGAAAAACCCTCTATTTACCCAGAGCCCTAAAAAGGATGGTTTGAATAAAACAGATCCAAAGTCTGTATGCCACTTCAAAAACATACTACTATACTGAAGTTTACCTGTGTGTAAACATGAGATAAAGAGAAAATATCTTGGCTGAAGAGGAATGGGAAAGTATTCCTAGAAATGTGATAAGATAAGCCACTATCAGAACCAGTTTTGGTTTCCACATTCGACTTTTCCCTCTAAAGTGCATTTCACACTTCCTTCCCTCAGCAAGGCTTCTAAGCACCAGTCAACAACCCTTCCTCTCTGTGTCCTCAGGATCCCAAGGCCAGCTGAGGTTGCATATGGCCAACCCAGACTCTTTTGTTTAAAAAAGTCATGAGCAATATGAAGACACTTCTAAGACTTAAGACATTTATCCTAAGATGTACAAACATGAATTAAAAAAAAAATCAAACCCCAGAGAAAGAAAATGCTTTATGTTATTCTCACCTAGATGTCCCTACCTCACTGTCTTTGTGATTGATTTTTCCTTCAGTTTTACACTGCCAGACTATTATGGATCTGATCATCTTCTAAACACAGCTTTAGGGGGGGCGAACTGGTAACACAACAGATAGACATTTGCCTTGTTTGCTATAGACCTCGTGTCGATCCCAGGCACTTCATATGGTCCCCTGTGCATTTCTAGAAGTATTTCTGAGCACAGAGCCAGGAGCAAGTCCTGGAAACAGCCAGGTGTGGCCCAAACAAACAAAACCAAAAAAGTCTGTATATAAACAACTTTAAATCAACCTAGCCTCATCATTTTATGAAAGTATAGTATCACAATATAACAAATGTGAATTTTGGGGAAAAAAGTGTGAATTTGGTATGATATATTTATTAAGCACAGTTTCCTATTCTATGTAGTAATACTTCTGCACCCCCAAATTATTTTATTTTATTTCATTTGTTTTTGGGGCCACACCCAGCAGCGCTCAGGAGTTCCTCCTGGCTCTACACTCAGAAATTGCTGCTGGCAGGCTCAGAGGATCAAATGGGATGTTGGGAATCGAACCCGAGTCTGTCCTGGATTGGCCACATGCAAGGCAAACGTGCAATCATCCCACCCCTACCCCCAACATCTTGTCACTCTTGGAGACACTGGCTTAAAAAAGAAGAGTCAGATGGTACCCAAGGCTCATTGTGCTATCTTGCTCAGTATAATGAGCAGTGAATCATTTCAAACTCTGCTGGATCTCCTATTTACTTCTCCATAAGTCAATATCAGGGTAACTGCAAACATCTCTTTAAAATTCTTAAATATGATGGTGCAGAAGCCTTCAAGAGACTCTCTCAGTCACCACACATAGTAATGCAGAGAAATAGATCTAGAGCTTGGTTTTCTCAACATTCAATTCCAGGCTCTTGTATCCTCATCCTTTCACACACACAGATCTGCAGGTGATCCAGAAATGAACACAACTGAAAAAACAGTCAAAAGTTAGACAATGCTTATGCCATCCAGGGATGGCTCCCAGAATGCATCACAGCTCCTCTTATTGAATTTTAGCCGTCATCCACTAGTGAAGTTCACTAACAGGAAAGTGAGGTAGGAAACAAAGGATCTTGCCCAAAATGAAATGATCCATTAAGAAGCAATAGCTCACTCATTCTTCAAGCCCTTGAACACTTATCTGATTTGTTTGTCTGTTTCTTTGCTTGCTTCTTTCTATTCTGGGGAAACCCATGTTCTTTCCTAAACATGTACTTCTCCCTTTCCTTTCCCCCTCACATCTTTCTAAATAGGTTTCAATTAACAACTTTGTTGCTTAAAAAAAAAAAAAAAAGAACAGCAATGTCAGAAATCAGACAGTACTGGGGTTAAGACGCTTAGTTTACATAGTATGCAGCTAATCCTAGTTCATTCTTCAGCATTAACTACAAAAGGTTCCCTGAGCATGAGTCAGGAGTAAGCCCTGTGCACTGTTAGATGTGTCCCAAATTCATACCCCATAACCCAGGTACTAAAAAACAAGCAACACTGCCAGGAAGGGGAGGGAGCCAGAAGAAATTGATACCGAGTACAAATTTTTGCACTCACATCACAATAGACTGCAGGTATCTCTCATCTCCTGTGGTTCCTCTGCACATTTTGCTGGCAGAGTTTTAAGAACATGGAAAGATCAGTAGGAGACACAGAGGGAATAAAAAAGAAAATGGAAAACAAATGGATGGAAAAGAATCAGGAAATTAAGAAGACATACAATGCAACATCTATTCTTTTACCTACATTTTACATAAAATCTGTAATACTAAATCTTTCTAGAGTACTAAAAGCAACTGAAAAAAAGCCAAATACTGTTACATCCTCCAACAGAAAAATTAAGAAGAAAAATTATGATCAAAAATTTCCAACTAGAGTCAAATGAACTAAAATGTGCTTATAATCTTTATTACTTGCTACTTCGTTTTCCAGTTGGGTTTTTTGGTTCCTTTTAAAGTTCTAGTCTTTTACAGAAGAGCAGAGACAAAAAGAAAACACTTTGGATTCGTTGGTATCTATTTTATAAGCCTCTACTGTATTCAGTGAATAATGTCCATTTTATAGGCATTCTCAGCCAGCATGAACCTATAAACATGTTAGAACAGTAAGAGAATAAAAGAAAAGTGTTAAGGTTTATTATGTACCTACACTGACTCCATAACACCACATGCCTCTGCCAAAGGGTTACCGCTGCAAAACTTAAAACTTGTAAATAGGATGATTTCCAAAAGGAGATAAAATTTTGACTATTGAGTGCAATAGGACTAAAAAATACATTCTCATCATTGAAATCTTCCCCCTCAGACTCTCTCAAGCCATCAAATCACTCATTCCACAGAGAACTCTGAAATTTCCAGGCACATCCAGCGAAACAATGAGAAATGGCCAAACACACAACTTTCTCTTTTATTGTAAGAGCTGGGACCATCTGCAAATAGAATTTTCATACTTCAATTTCCTTTACTTAGTGAAAAGTAATCATTTTAAAAACACATATATTCCAGGACAATGTGATAGTTAGCGAAACAAACTAACGAAATTCTAAAATAATTACCTTGAGCTCTGCTATCCAAATGGATTGGTCTGGTTATTTTAATATTTGTGAAACGTGGTTATCCATGTGGGGGTGTGAAATGTGCGTGAACAGAGTCCAAGGAATTTAGAGAGTCATCCAAAATGTGGCTGTTTTAGATGACTTAATGAGTTTGATAATGGAACACAGACACTTTCATTCTTAAATTATTTACTTTATTTCAAAGCAGTCAGGGGTGATTAATCAGCTTTAGTGATAGTTTAGAGATCTTTCCTGGGGGTTAGGGCTAAGGTTTGGGAAGTCATGTTGCATTTTCAAGAACAACCATTAAAGAGCTTGATGAAACCCATAGGCTTCATATTGGAGAGTAAACTATACTCCCTGGACATAAGTGCAGAGGGACAGATCTGTCCTTTAGTCACTTCCGTAGCCTATAATTCTTCTCCATTCCATTTGCTTTTGTCTTTTCAAAAGCACATTGGGTGACTATCACCACCCCAGGGGGCCTTAAAGATTTTCCACATCCTGCTGTATCAGAGTTGCTTATTTCCAAATCTTTATCAGAAAAGAAATCGTTTTAAATGCTTGCAGGAAAAGTTAGCTTTATGCAGGTCTCTGGAACAAGAATTTGAATGGGAGATTTGACCTCGACAGTGGTTTCCAGGTTGAGTAAACCAGAAATTGTTCACACTTTGGCAAGTACTGTCAGCCTTTAAACCAGGACAACCATTATAATTTGTATTCAGCAGTTTGTTTTAAACTATTTTAAGGAAAATTGGGATCAGGTGGGCCTTCTCAAATTATGTTCTTGCTATTTGCATTTAATTGGACGAATATCTCTTGCCCTTACCACTTGTGCCGTCTACTTCAGGTGAAAGGTCTCTCACTGCAATGTGATTAGCTTCTTAAAACACTGATGTCTTACATACCCCTCAATCCCACACCTCTATACACCGGGCAGCAACTGGAAATGAACCAATATATTGAAATGTACTCCAAGAATCAATTCCTGGAAGATAAACTACATACTGTTTAGCAGAAATCTTATACCAAAAATGATTGGTGGAGATGGGAGTTATTATTTTTATGCCTGTTTACAGTTATTTTGGCTTAACTTCATTTAATCAATCTATTTTATGACATACACATAAAAAAAGTTCAGTGCCTTTCAAAAATAATTTTAAACATACCTATAAATCAGCTGTCTCTGTCTGCTACTATAATTTAAAAGACATAAAAATCTAAATGCTTTCTAAATAGATGTGGAGAATCTCAATCTACTTAGCCCAGCTCATATTTTGATCATAGACTATACACTGATCCTGTTCTCTGAAGCAAGCTTAATCTATTACCTACAAATTAACATCTATAATTTTCACTCAATTTCTTCCAGATGCTGGTTTGAAACAGTACAATGAAGTTCTCCATTGAAAAACTTAACTAAAATTGAATGTACTGACATTTTTTGGCATCACTTTTTTTGAGCTAATGCCTCTAATAATTAAGCCTATGACAATTGTTAAGCAAAAGAAAACAAGGAGCCCAAATGTAAGGAAAAAAATCATGTTAGAAAAAATATTACATAAGCTTCACTCACATTTGAGTGAGTGGATGTGTGTGTGTGTGTGTGTGTGTGTGTGTGTGTGTGTGTGTTTAACAAGTGGAACAGAACTGTAGCTTGGCTGACAATTAAACCTTTGGTAAAATGGCCAAGTGACTGAGTTTGGGGAATTATTTGAACAGAAGTAGCCCAAAATGTCTGTAAAGTGATCCTGACCTGGTTTGATAAAAGAAGGTAATTAATAAGTGACAAAACAGAAGAAAAGCTCATTATGGCATTTGATAAGCCACCCAAGAAGTTAAATCAATGCTTTTCTGTTTAATTTCACTATTTGTTTTTTCATTTGATCTGCCAATTTTTTTTACACGTGCAAGCGAGCTTTTTTTTGATTGATACACATCAGAGATTTTTCTTTCAGATCAACTGAACTTTTTCAAGAGGCTCTTTGCATTCGCTATCACACAGTAAAGCCATTACTCCATCAAAACTCCTTAGACTCCCCCACTTTATTTTTAACAACTTTGACAAGAACACCATAACAATTCACATCACCCTTGACCTTCAGAGTGTATATCATCTTGTCAACATATAAACAAACACACTATTGGTTGTACTTTAATAGATTTTGTAAATATCAAGATACAATTTATCAAATGGTTCCCCATAAGTGACAGCTCACAAGTTCTGGATTGTATTTGCAATGCTAATTCTGACTTTAAATGGAAAAAAAAAAAGATTTTCTTCTTGTGCTTTGTTTTTGTCTCTTAATCTCTTTTTTAAGAAAGTGTATGGAGGGGCCCAGAGAGATAGCACAGTGGTGTTTGTCTTGCAAGCAGCCGATCTAGGACCAAAGGTGGTTGGTTTGAATCCCGGTGTCCCATATGGTCCCGGGTGCCTGCCAGGAGCTATTTCTGAGCAGACAGCCAGGAGTAACCCCTGAGCACCGCTGGGTGTGGCCCAAAAACCAAAGAAAAAAAAAAAAAAAAAAAAA
>PVKC010044161.1:0-11642 GCA_004027635.1 Crocidura indochinensis | reverse complement strand
TCTTCTTCTTCTTCTTCTTCTTCTTCTTCTTCTTCTTCTTCTTCTCCTTCTTCTTCTTCTTCTCCTTCTTCTTCTTCTTCTTCTTCTCCTCCTCCTCCTCCTCCTCCTCCTCCTTTTTTTTGTAGTTTTTGGGTCACACCTGGCAGTGCTCAGGGGTTACTCCTGGCTCCATGCAAAGAAATTGCTCCTGGCAGGCACGGGGGACAATATGGGGCACCAGGGTTCAAACCGATGACCTTTTGCATGAAAGGCAAATGCCTTACCTCCATGCTATCTCCCGGGCCCCTTGTTTTCTTCTTTTTAAAATTGTGCATCTTATTGTCAGATGTGACTTATAGAGCAAAAAAGACAGTAGGTAACATTTTAAAATGTTCCCCAACAGACCAGAGATTCTTGGTTCAATTCTCAAAAGCACAGTCTCCTGAGATTTGCCAGGAGCACCCCCTGCCACTAACCCAGTAGAAATGCCAGAGCATCTTCAATAGTAGCCCTAAAATAAAAATAAAATTTAAAAATTCTCATATGATCTTTTAATCTTGTACACTGCTCAGTTGACAACTCACTTTTTCTTTGCAAAGAGGATTAATAAGATGTTTATGCATATGCATGATCTTCATAAAGTTATCAAAATTAATAAGATGATTTAAAGCAAATATTGATTGCATGCTTAAGGTTTCAGAATGGATTACTTAGTTTATGGGAAACACATTGCTGGAGTTAAAGATATTAAAGAAGAAACCTAGTTATCTTTAGGGACTGAACTTTTCTTATATACCATCTAGGTTACTTCCTTTTATAATCATTTGGATAATTGTTAAATTTGATTTTTAGCATAAATCTATGCTAAAGATATATGGGAAAATATATACAGAACTAATTTATGGATGCTTTATGGTAAATTTAAACATTAACTTTCAAAATATTATATAAATGGATATTGCAAAGGTTTTAGACCTATTTAAATTTAGATACAGAAAAAGTCTTAATATTAATAACACTCTCTGATATTGTTATACGAATAGTCTGCCAAAGTTTATGTATTTTTTTTTATTAACTTGAAACCTTTCTTCTCTTCTTTGGGGATAATTCCATGCATGGGTGACTAGGAATTCTCATTTATGAAAACTATTGAGCATCTCAGACCATGTGTCACTAAACCCTGTGCCTACTTGCCATAATTCTATGGCTCCAGCCTATGCTGCATATACAGTGATTAGGGTGACTTCCATTCCTGCCTCTGTCTTACTAATAGAGCTCCCCATCAATCTTAAAGTGTCTTGGACATTTTGTGGTCACTCTATGAGATATGTTAATAATTGCTAACTTTTATTGGGCATTTGCTTTATACTATTGTACTAGGTAAAAGTGTAAGTATTATATATGATGTTTTGTATAATATATTATTTTGAAATAATCACATATAAAAATATGATATTTTTACAACTGCATATGATATAATTGTCATTAGGCAAAAAGTACTGTACTACATACATTACTTATATTGCAAAGGAAGAGCAGAGATGAAGCTCAGTGGTAGAATGCATCCTTTGTATGCATGAATCCTGGGTTCTATATCTGGAACCCAGAAATGACATCAAGCAAAACAAGTGAACTAATCAAATAAACAAAAAACCCTTACCAAAGAAAAGAACAATGAGGCTAAAAGGTTAGGTAATTTATCCAAGAAATTTCAGATAGAAAATGAAAAGCTAGGGGTCGGAGAGATAGCATGGAGGTAAGGCGTTTGCCTTCCATGCAGAAGAACGGTGGTTTGAATCCCGGCATCCCATATGGTCCCCCAAGCCTGCCAGGAGCAATTTCTGAGCATAGGGCCAGGAGTAACCCCTGAGCACTTCCGGGTTTACCCCCAAGCAAACAAAACAAACTAACAAAAAATAAATGAAAAGTTAGAACTTGAATTCAGGACCACATAATAAAGATTGATCATTTGACTATATTATTTACATCAGACTATGGTTTTGGATGCCCAAGTTAATTTAAGCAGCCTGAAGATCTGGGTACTACTGATTTTATTTATTTATTTTTTTGGTTTTCGGTCACACCCAGATGCGTTCAGGTGTTACTCCTGGCTCTATGCTCAGAAATCACTCCTGACAGGTTTGGGCGACCATATGGGATGCTGGGATTCAAACCACTATTCTTCTGTATGCAAGGCAAATGCCTTACTCCATGCTATTTCTCTGGCCCACTACTGATTTTTTTTTTACTGCCTTAAATTTGTTCTGTTCATTTGTCTGCTAAACAAATGAGTTCATATTTTTTAAATTTTAAGATAAATTCTAAGATAACACAATTGGGGGTGGGTTGGGAAGGCAAGGCCAATGATCTTCTTGGCTGTGAAATGTTTCATTGGCTTTTGAAAATTTTCTGTGGATGTCAATTTAGTTACTTAGTTTGGTTGGTATGTTTGAGTAGTGGTTTACTGTTTCTTTTTAGAAAACTTGCTCTCTGTCAGGTTTGTGAACAGTTTTTTTGTTTACTTTATAGAAAAATCATTAGCTCTGGGGTCCGGGAGATAGCATGGAGACAGGGCGTTTGCCTTTCATGCAAAAGGTCATCGGTTCGAATCCCGGTGCCCCATATGGTCCCCCGTGCCTGCCAGGAGCAATTTCTGAGCATGGAGCCAGGAGTAACCCCTGAGCACTGCCGGGTGTGACCCAAAAACCAAAAAAAAAAATCATTAGCTCTAAAAATACATGCTTTAATAGATATCTGATAGATATTTGTATGTCTTGTAGGAACTTTCCTTTATTGTCAAAATTATTAACATTATACAAGCTGTAAAGTATGATCCAAGTGTGGCTTGGGTAAAATATATGTGACAACACAGGCATATCTTTGCTTGTTTATTTGTTCTTTGGGTAAGGGTCTGGTCTATATTTAGCAGTGTCCAGAGACTTACTCTTGGTGGTCTTGCTTCACTCTTTGAGTTTCTAGGATTGTGAGCTCCAAAAGAAGGCAAGTGCTTTTTTACCTTTGTACTTTTTACCTTTGTACTATATTTTCAACCCAAATTCCTTTTAAACTTTTAAAACCCATTCATAAAAAAAGTGTTTACAACAGAAACTTAAATCTTTATTTTATGAAATTTCAACATCTCTTGTGAAGCTATTTTAATAACACTGACTTCAAGAAGTATTTTGCCTAGATAGCTCCAAATCTCTAGCTTTGTGTCAGAAAAAGAAAAAAAATTGTGATACTTTACTTGTTTTTGTTTTGGGGCCATACCTAGAGGTGTTTCAGGCTTATTTGTGGTTCTGGGTTGGTTGTATGCAAAGCAAGTGTCTTTGTACTATCCTCCCTAGTGCCTCTTTTCTTTTTCTTTTTTTCCTTTTATTTGGGGGGTGGGGGGCACACCTGGTGATGCTAAGGGTTTCTCCTGGCTATGCACTCAGAAATCATTCCTGGCTAGGGGGAACATATGGGACACTGGGGATGGAAACACGATCCATCCTATGTCAGCCACATGCAAGGCAAACACCTTACTGCTGTGCCACCACTCCAGCCCCCTATTGCCTCTTTTCTTGATTAAAAATACAAAAGTGGGGCTGGAGAGATAGCATGGAGGTAAGGCATTGCCTTGCATGCAGAACTTCGGTGATTTGAATCCCGGCATCCCGATGTGATCCCCCAAGCCTGCCAGGAGCGGTTTCTGAGCATAGGGTCAGGAGTAATCCCTGACTGCTGCTGGGTGTGACCCCCCCAATCCCCCCCCAAACACAAAAGTATTAGTTGATACAATTTAACTTGGCAACCTTACATAGATTCTCAAACTTCTGTACCTTCAAACCTATCTTAGCTTTTTCTTAGACTAAGAGATCATTTCTTTCCTTTTTTTTCCTTTTCTTAGCTTGATGAAGTGTTAAGATTTGTTCATTTTGGGCCTGGGAGATAGCATGGAGGTAAGGCGTTTGCCTTTCATGCAAAAGGTCATCGGTTCGAATCCCGGTGCCCCATATGATCCTCCGTGCCTGCCAGGAGCAATTTCTGAGCATGGAGCCAGGAGTAACCCCTGAGCGCTGCCGGGTGTGACCCAAAAAACAAAAAAACAAAAAAAAAGATTTGTTCATTTTAAAACAGATCATTTAAAAAAATGAAGAAAGCACATTTGTTTAGGTCACTGGACTGGGAACCTTAAAGACATGTTCTATTCTCAGCTCTGAAAAAAAATTAAAAACCTTCTTAAGCAAAACCACATGATCCACAAAAAATAAAATCTTATTCTAGATTTTGCTTTCTTATCATAGTTGAAAGCATAGGACCAGAATAATAGGAAGCAATAGGATATTTGCTTTGCACAGGCCAACCTGAATTTGATCCCTGACATCGCATATGGTCTCTGAGCACCACCAGAAATGACTCTTGAGCACGGAGCCAGGAGTAATCAACCCCTGAGCACCACCAGGTCTGACTCCAAAACAAAACAAAAACAAAAGAATTAAGAGCATAGTACTAACCGAAAAGTCCTTGACTTAATTATACTATATCGAGGCTACTTCTAAATCTTCACAGATACTATGTTAAATGAAGCTGGAAGAAAGAAGGATAAATACAGAATGATACCACTTATGAGAGAACACAATGATTTGAGAGGGGATTACCTAGATCACTCTTGACCCCAGAGTCTAGTGAAAAGAAGGAAGGAAATAGAGTGAAAGGGAGAAAAACAAATGAGAAATAATAGTGGGTAGAGGTCAAGAAGATTCAGGAAAATTGTTAGTGTTAAAGAAGAACAGAGCTAAATATGCAAAACCATGAGTTTGATAACCCTGAAATCATGAGGCCCAAACTCAAAAAGGTACCTGTCAAAGTGGCAGGCTGAAGGTGGGTGTGTGTGTGGTTATGGGAAGGACCTGGGAACATTGGTGGAGGGAGGTTGACACTAGCGGTGTGATTGGTGTTGGACATTGTATGCATGTCTCAAACTCAGCTATTAATAACGTTGTAAAGCATGGTCTTTTGATAAAAAATTAAATAAAAAGTATTTCTTTGAATTAAATTTTATGCAACATTTGAAATCTTTAATGTAATACTTCATCCTCACTTGAATAATTTAAAATTAATTTATTCAGAAAGAAGATGGGGTATTTGTATAAAATGACTATAATTGCTTTATGCAAATAGTATATTACATTCCCCAACCCCGGTGATCTGGAGTGTGGAGAGTTTATGGGGAAATTGAGTCACTCCCTTTGGTATTCTTAGTGAGCTCATGCCTGATTTCTTTAACTATGTTTTTCTAGGCTTTGACATATAAGAAAAATATCTTAATATTTTTCTCAGTATTGAAACAAAGCTTATCTGCATTAGAAATCATAAACAACAAAAAAAAGGTACATTTAAAACTATAAAGAAATTATAAAGAAAAGGCAAATCTGGAAACCTCATGGTGAGGAGGGGATGGTGCGTACTGTAGATTATTTATTTGGTTTCAGGAGAATGAAGCTCTAGCAATCTTCACCATTTACTGATTTTGTGTCTCTAAATCATTGACTTGTATAAGTGATTCATCTGTAAGACAGGAAGATTCCACTTCATGCAGCTAGTCTGGTATAAAATGCTAAACATGGTAGTTTGTTAAAATGAACACACTGGTCTTATTGGTGATGGAAGCCCATCTTAAGATGATTGGGAAACTTGAGTACAGAACCCAATTTTCCTTCCCTTTGAGGAAGCTTTAGGAAGCAATGATTTCAGATTGTGTGCTTTCACACATGGCAAGTCTCATTGTTTTCATGGTCTCTTTTCTCTTCTCTTCTCTCTTGATTTTATTCTCTAGCCAAATTGCAAGCTTGGACTTGTCTGCTCAGGATTTTTCTGGTTGGCTTTCCATTTCCATTTTGCAGGCATCCTCTTGTTGCTACTCTTGTTATGCCAAATATCTGGTTTTCAGAGACAAAGACTTATTTCTACTCCCTTCTTTCCCTTACCATCAACACCATTTATGGATTTCCAGGGTCCTCTGAAGTTTTCTAGCTTCAAGTCTTCAGAGATTTAATCTTATCCCTATCATGGTTTATCTGTTGGGCAGGCATAGCTGAAAATGTATTTCCTACAGTTGCGACAGATTCTAGATTTTACCCTGGTCTTGTCATGCCAGAGGTCATGCTGCCATTGAGATTGGAGGCTTGTTCACTTCATTTCCTAGCCATTCTCATTGTGCTTCTACTCAGCAGCAGATGGCAACTGCTGTGTTCTATTTTTGGAAGGCTTCATGTCCTCTTGGGCTTTTCAATTGAATTTCAATTTCTAGCTTGAGAAAAGTAGAAACAGAAATGAAGGAAACCCATAAAACTTTTACCTTTCTTAATTAATAATAGTAATAATTGCAGTGGTACTGCTACTATTAGTTCTTGTGATAGTAGTAGCAACATCAAATAATTGTATTATTAGTAGCAATCATATTATTACTAGTGTAATTGTAATATGAGCAGTAATCATTGCCATCATCATTATCATCACTGTCATTGTAATAATTAATATCTCCAATTATATTGAAAAGTTCTTCATGTGCATTGTTATTTAAAGCTACAGCAGCTATGTAGAGTTAGTTGGTTGCTATTTTTCTTACAGAAATAAAGAAATAGCTTCTGAGACAAGTAACTTTCCTTGTGATCATAAAACTAGTAATCTGGAGAATCATTATCCAAAATCAGATTATCCTAGTCACCCAATACCCATCAGACAAGGGGCTAATATCTAAGTTACTGACAGAATTGAACAAGAAAAAAATCTAACTCCATCAAAAATGGGGAGAAGAAATGAACAGACAATTTCTCAAAGAAGAAATACAAATGGCCAAAAGACACGTGAAAAAATGTTCCACATCACAGCACTATTTACAATAGCCAGACTCTGGAAACAACCAAGATGCCCTTCAACAGATGAATGACTAAAGAATTAGTGATACATATACACAATGAAATATTATGCAGTCATCAGGAGAGATGAAGTCATGAAATTTTCCTAAACATGGATGATCATGGAAACTATTATGTTGAGTGAAATAAGTCAGAGGGAGAGAGAGACACAGAATAGTCTTGCTTAGCTATGGCTTTTAAGAAATATTAAAGACAAAATTGTGATAATGTCCAGAGATGAGGGTCAAAAGGTAGAGGTCGCTGCCTCAAATATTTATAGGACCAAGAAATGGAAATTAGTGGAAAAAGTCTACAGTTAGCAAGGCAAGAATGCAAGCTAAGTGAACAATGTCAATTGACACTTTTCCTAAGTGTTGAATACCATAATATATGAGGGAAACAAGAATTATAGAGAATAAGTATTTGACTGAAAAATACCTTCTCCATCACAAATTATTATAAGGGAATATGATTTTAAAACATAGTTAGTTGGGGCTGGAGAGATAGCAAGGAGGTAAGGCTTTTGCCTTTCATGCAGAAGGTTTGAATCCCAGCATCCCATATGGTCCCCGAGCCTGCCAGGAATGATTTCTGAGCATGGAGTCGAGTAACCACTGAGTGCTGCTGTGTGTGACCCCAAAAAACAAGACAAAACAAAACAAAAAACATAGTTGGTTAAAAATAGTGATCAGTTTTTAAAAAATAAATAACATTTAAAGAAATAATACAAGGTTTAATATATTTTCTTGCATATAGCTGACATTAGTTTGAACCCTACAATATAAATTGACTCTGAGCACAGAGCTGGGAGTAAACCTTCAGCAGTACTATGTATGAACCAGTTTCCTTTCCACACTTTGTAAAAAAGAGGAGAGAGCCTTAAGTGTGTACTTTGCATACTGGAGACCCAGGTTCCATCTCTGCTATAGTTTCCCTGAATACCTCCAAGATTGATCCCAATGCACCAAGCTGGAAATTACCTCCTGAGCACCACCAGATATGGACCCAGAACACAAATGGATGATGCAACATAGACTTATGTCATATTTGCTGATTGTTAAGTGTTGGCAAATAACTCAAAAATTAAAAAAATTAACTGTAAAATAAAAATATTTGTGTCTGGAGACCAAACTAGTACTAGTATTGTCTTTGGGAAACATTTTGCAGTATTCTGACCATTTCTGCAAACAATGACAGTATGGTTAGAGATGTATACTTTCCCATGGGGCACCATTCTAATGAGAAGACTGGGAAAGTAGATCCATGGGAATATACTGAAGTAATGGGTTCAAATTTTGGATTGGCATGAATCCCTGAGCACTGGCAGGAGAGATCCCCAAGCAAAAGTACCCTCTAAATTAAAAAAAAATTGTGAAAATCTCAGATTAGTTAAATGTTGTCTAAAGATGAAAAAAATGTAACAGTGACTCTATTTGAATAATAGTGTAAACCAAACACTTTTATATGCTCTTGTATTCATTTTAATGCCTATAACAACCATTTCAACAGGCCTGGAATGAGGTCTGAGAGATTAAATAAAGAGTAATAACATCCTAAAAACAGCATTTTTCTAGTAAGGTGAAATGTGAATTGAAATTCAGTGTACATGATTCCAAAGCCCTTTGTCTTTTTGTTCAGCTCTCCTGCCTTTTAGTATAATATTTTAGCTAGATCACCATTATTCAGGAGCTTAAATAGAAGAGGAAAGATTTCCTATGTAGTTGAACATTTTGTTTCACTTCTTTAATTACACAGTTTACATACTACTAAGAATTCTTCACTTCACCTTATCACTCAGTCTGAAATTCTAGCTTTTTAGAAATTCTTTGACATTAAGGAATAGACACCTGGGAATATCCTAATTAAGCAACCTGTCTTTATTCACATGGTAATATGAAGTTAATCAGATTTAATCCTTCCCACAACTAGCTGAGGTCATCGGATTTTTCCTAGAACTGTAGGGGCAAGAACTGAAGGAGACTATATGAAGTATGGTTGCTGTTTCTGGGGACTGATTGTGCCTGTATTGTATTACTAAGGCTGGGACCCTTAATACCTCCAGAAGTTTAGAGTAAACATACATATTTGTTAGCTACTATATACTTTGTTAGAACTATCCTCTTAAAAGAGTTGAAGTCATATTATTGCTGAATGTTTTTATTATATTTGCACTACACAGAATGCTGCATTTTTATGTTGAATATTTTGAACATTCTGTATAAAATATAATCTTTAAAATATTCATGCTATTTTTGTTCAGTTTAAGAAATAGATTCAATGAATAATGAAAGAGAAAACAGAGCTGAAGAAATAATCACAAAATGGCTGTCTCTGAGGGATAGGATTATGATGGATTTTTTATGTATTGTCTGAATTTTTTATAATAAGATAATTCAATTTTAGAAGGTGAGTTACCACAACATCTTGTTATTAGAGTTGAGTGAATGAAAAAATTCTCAATTGTGAGGATGTGATAAGAGTGCAAGGTAGGTAAATTTTACTGTTTATTTGGTAAAATCTGGAACCACCTCTCAGAGAATGGGCCAGCTGAGAACTCAGGCCATGAAAAGAAGCAAAAGAGGGGCTTGCTCCAGGAGACCTAGTCACAGCTTTTTTGACTTCAAAGTACCAAAGCCCCAAATGGGCTCCCCCCATTTCCATCTCCTTCTGCAAGTAAGATTGAGTGACATTGGAATAATTCAGGGTGATTCAGAGCTATCAATTCTTGGACAGCTGCTAAACCTTTGTACTGGCTATTATATATTAGCTAGCTTTGCCCAAATATCCTCATGATATTCAATGTAGCCGTCCTTGTGTGATTTTTTTCCTCATGTTATTCAAGTTTCTATTTCCAGTAGCTTGAAACTCTTTTCTTCTAACCTTTTGATAATCCTAAAGTAGTTACATTGTCTTACTTTTTTTAAGTTTGGAAACAACCTATGAAAAAAAATTAGCTTTTCACTCTGGTGTTGTTGTGATTGAGAATCTTCAATTCCTAGTTTTTTTCTTTAACTTCATAGCTGTTTGTCAAGTAGTTGTTGCTATGCGTTATTAATGCACTTCTGAAAAATTTGGATCTTCCAAGAATAGAAGACTAGTAGTTTTATTTTTGTATTTTTTTAAATTTATAAAAACATACTTGACATGATACTATAATATCTTTGATGATTTGACATAAAATGTGTTTAAATATATATTTATAGAAAAAGCAGGTTTTACTTTTATATTTGTCTGGAGTCAGTATGTGTTCTTGGATTACATTGACTCAGTGGAACTTGCTCCCTGTGGTGCTCAAGGGACCATAAAACTTTACTTTTATTTCTTTCTTTTTTTTTTTTTCCGTAACTAACAATAACTTTGGTGGAGAGTCATTGTAAGTAGGAAAGGTTATTATTGATACAAACTTAATAATTTAAATTTACACTCATGTGGTTCTTCTGAGATCCTTAAAGATATTAAAGAGAAGAAGGATTTTCTGTTTTTGTTTGTTTGTTTTGTCTTGCTTTGGAGACACAGTAAGTTGTGCACAGAACTACTTCTAGTTCACTGTTTAGGACCATTCTGAGCCACTTGTCAGGGGACTGTATAGTACCATAGACAAACAGAGGTCTCCTGCATAAATAGCACGTGCTCCATCCAGCCCATTAAGCTCTATATCCCTGTAGAAGAAAAAGAGAATTCCAAAGAGAAATTATAAAAGTAATTTAAAGGCAAAATAGTCATCAAATCTTTAAAATCAAATTTGTTGTTTAATTGTTATATTCAGCCAACCCAGAGATAAGTGGTTCTGAGAAAGGCATTATGAGAAAGCAGCTCTCTTTGTGATACTCTTAGAGAGAAACTTCATTTATTTAGTTTGTAAGAAAGCTGTTCGACAGCAATGTCTTTTTATATGACATATTCCTCAATGATTATGTCTTTAAAAATCTATGCACCTCTGTGATCTGCTCTCTTCTGCTTATCTATTTAATTTTTGCTGCCCTTTCTAAATAGAAGCCATCTGTGTTCTTGGCACTGGCAGATTTGTGTCAATTATTTTTTCATTCATTATTTCTCTGTTTATGTCTAAGGCTACCAACTTTGCTCTCTAACCTATTGTCACAGAGAATTGCTTTTACTCCTCCAAGCTTGTCTTACTCATGTGCCCTAGATTTGAATAGCTGCATCTTAAGTCTTCTCTCTTTCCCTGCTGTGAAATCAACTTTTTTTTTTTTTTTTTTTTTTTTTGGTTTTTGGGTCACACCCGGCAGCGCTCAAGGGATACTCCTGACTCCACGCTCAGAAATCGTTCCTGGCAGGCTCTGGGGACTATATGGGCTGCCATGATTTGAACCAATGACCTTCGCATGAAAGGCAAACGCCTTACCTCCATGCTATACCTCTGGCTCCCATGAAATCAACTTTTTAAAGACTTACCTGTGCTCACATGCTCTGCCTTTTTCTTCTTGGCCTTCTACCACAAGCATAATGAAGCTGCATGCCTTTAGTGCTACGACAACACATCTTGCACTAGCGTCAGTGGTAGGCTCTTTGACTCTCTGTTCTTCTATAAAGAGATCAGGATACTATGAAAAGAGGTATTGGAAGTAATACTGGATATTTTACTTAGGGTAATTTTAAATCTAACAAAGTAAGCTATTTGTAAGAGCGAGGGCAGTGTTGGGGGTTGAGGCCAAGGTTATATATACATATCCAAGCATTTGTTTTTAGTTAAATTTCCAGCCAAGGTATTTTTTTTTTGTTTATGGATTACACCTGGCA
>PVKC010044160.1:0-11646 GCA_004027635.1 Crocidura indochinensis | reverse complement strand
AATAAAATAAAATACAAATTTGGTAGTTCCTCTCCTAATATGAAATCTTGGCACCAGAAGCATAGTTCTTGCAGCCAACCCCAGTTGCATTCCCAGCACTACATATGGTCCCCTGAGCACAGAGCAAGGAGTGTCTTATGTGCTCTGCTATCTCTCTAGCCTCTTATGTTTCCTTGGAAAAATCACCAGGCTGTTTTCCAAAGTGGTTGCACCATTTCCCACTCACACTGGTTATTAATGTGCTTCTCCTCTTGCCATTTTTCTTTCTCCCCTTGCCATTTCTCTTTCTCCATAGCACTCTACTGAGTCTTTAAGAACCAAATTATCATTAAGAGGATTTTTCTTGACTTTCCTTTATTTTATGAAGCATTTTTCCATGTGGTTTTGTTTTGTGGTCTCTTTGGGGAAATCGCTTTTCACATGATTTGATCCATTAACATTTTTTCCTTTTTAGGAACATAAGTGTTTTCAAATATCTTCCAGAACAGAAGTTGGTGTGTCATAGAGGGGTCAGGCCTAGTGGCCTCTTGGTAATACATGTCAGGAAGCTGGAAACCCAAGACACTTTAGGGTGCTATCTGCCCAGCCACCAACAGTTCCAGAGTGAGAACTCCTGTTCGAAACCTGAGGCCGGGAGATTTCTCCCAGGGACCTTAAGCAGCAGCACCAAGCCCAGGGAAGAATTTGGAAGCACAAATCCATGATGACACAAAGTCTTTCTCCCCATGATGTGCCCTAGGGATCTATCCTGCACAGAGAAACCCAAGTAGGCAGAACTTGGAAAAGGCCCAGAGGGTCAGCTTTGCCAAAACAAATTCTGTAATCCCCAATCTGGCCTCCAAACTCCCCACTCTGTGTGTGCATTTCTTTCTTTCTTTTTTTTTTTTTTTTTCGTTTTTGGGCCACACCCGGTGACTCTCAGGGGCTACTCCTGGCTATGCGCTCAGAAGTAGCTCCTGGCTTGGGGGACCATATGGGAAACCAAGGGATCGAACCATGGTCCGTCCTAGGCTAGAGCACGCAAGGCAGACACCTTACCTCCAGCGCCACCGCCCGGTCCAGTGTGCATTTCTCTTCTTGCTCTGCTCCTGATTCCCACATCAAACTCATGTGGACTGACTAGCAGGGCCCGTGTTTTGAGGCTCTGGGGTGACAGTTATCAAACAGACCACTCAGAAGTTCCTCATGCTGACACAGACATGAGGTATGTAGGACTGTAGCTGTCCTCATTCAAAACCATTGTAGGGAGTTGCACCTGCCCCTCAAGGATGTCTTAGCAGTTTTCTGTTTCCAGGCCTGGAATTTGCCAGGATCCCAGATGCCAACCAGCAGCCTCTTGGCACAGCCCAGTCAGTGGGATGCAGGTAGCAAAGTCTCTGTGATAAAAAAGACAATCCTGGACCTGAGTCACATGGTCTCCCAAAGGTGTGAGGGTCTTCCAAAGGTGACCCTAACTGAAAGAATGCATCCTGTTTTCTGAGGAGCATTTCTTCTGTTATTCTCAGCAAAATCTTTCATGCACCTGCCTACCTGCTCACCACTCCCTATGAAAACAAGGCCCTTCACTTGTCTCATGAATGCAGCTGGAGGGACCATGTGGCTGGGAGAATGGGGCCTGGTGTAGGGGGTTAGCTCCCATCTCCACCACCCGCCCTAACTCTAGCATTCTTGTCAGGAAGCAGTTCTGGAGAAGACAGGATGCTGGAAATGACTCTGCCTGGAGGAGAGAGAAGATAAAAGAGGGCACATGAACCCCAGGAGGAAAAGAAAGAGGCAAAGCAATTCCAGAAATGCTTGCTATTGCTGTGTTGGTTTAAGAGGCTTTTTTGGTTCTCTTGGCAGATGCCAGAAGGATGCTGACTATTGGCCACTCTTCCTTCTTCTGAAGAAGAAGCCTCTCTCATTCCTGCTTGAGTTCCTCCTCTCTTGAGATGGTGCATCCTTCCCTGGGCTGACCAAAGAGCAGGAGGCAGAAGGGCTTTTTTTTTTTTTAAGTACAACTTGGTTTTATTAATTCCCAAAACTCATTGCCAGAGTGCCCCCTTCCCCACTATCTGCCAGTTTATTCTGAAAGACCTCTCTGTGAGAACAAATGAGGACCTCAGGACGGCTTGAACCAGCTTAGACTGTCCTTTCCAGGAGAACCTCAATCTTCCTCAGCCCAAGAACCAGGAGCCTGGGAAGTCTGGTGATGGACCAACTCCTGTGACATGGGTGAAGGGACTCTCGGGCAACAATGCCCTTAGTGATGTCAGGAATTTTACTCACAGGCCCCAGACTGGTCCTCACCACCACCCTGCCTGCAGCAGCACTTGCCAGTCTTTCCCCAATGTTGTTTCTCTTTTTCCTTTTTGGATTTTGGGCCACACCTGGCACTGCTCAGGGCTTATTCCTGGCTCTGTGCTCAGGGGTCACTCCTGGCAAGGACAAATGGGCCATATGGAGTGCCAGGGGGTATAACAGGTTGACCATATTTAAGGCAAGTGCCTTCCCAGTGTACTATCTCTGACCCCCCAAATTTTTCGTTTTGGTCTGGGTTATTTTTTGAGCCACAGAATATTTTTTCTTTGGGGTCATACCAGGAGCTTACTCCTGGCTCTACTATCAGGAATTCTTCCTTGCAATGACTGAAAACAGGAGGACCCAAAATGATGCCAGGGCTTAAACCCAGGTCAGTTGTGCACAAGATAAGCACCTTACCTGCAGCACTATTTCTGGTCCTTGAAATTGACTTTTCACATTCTGGATGAGCTTATTTTTTCAGCATAAATGTCTTAAACCTTGTTGCAGTTCAATTTTTCTATTTTTATTCCCTGGCATCCTCTGTTGTATATGAGAAACAAGGGCTGAATCCAAGGTGATAAAGTTCTTTCAAAGTCATTCGGGCGACCTCATCTTTTCTCCTAGGAATATTACAGTCCTCGTTCTGACACTTCTACCAAAATCACCCTTAGTTCAGTTTTTAAATGTTCTGAGGTAGGTGCTTATGTGCTAACATCACTTGTTGAAAAGATTATTTTCTTCCATGAAAAATGAAGCTAAAGGGGCCAGAGAGATAGGACGAGAGTGAGGCACTTGCCTTGTGCACAGCTGACCAGGAGGGTTCTTTGAACACCTCTACTACGAGGCAGAGGGCCAGGAGGAAGCCCCAAAAACCTCTGGGAGTGGTTCAAAGACCAAAATAAATAAGTAGGTGAAATAAAGCAAGAACAGCACCTTGCAATTTTATAGCACAACATGTATTTGTGTTCTGAAGAGTTAGAAAGACTAGGGTTCAGTCCCCAACTTACAGGTTGCTGCTGCTGGGGTTATACAGAGAGCATCAGTGTCCCCTCCCCAAGCTTTTCAGCGGGGTCACAGGAACTCAGTGAGCCTGTGATAGAAATCACTTAGCTCAAGGTTGGCCTGGCATATATGCTGAGTACAATATTTAGACAATGAACTTAGTTTCAACTTCACACTGTGGCTTTCCAAAGCCCACATGAAAGTGTAAGTTTCAGCTGATTGCCCAGGGCCACATTTTCCAGTGGTCAGGTTCGTGACTTTCTGTGGTGGATCATCACATTAGCTCACATCAAAATCAAACAAAAAACTAAAAACAAAAAAAAAAACAAAAACAAAAACAAAAAAACAAACTCCCGAGCCCAGAGTGGGGGGCTTTACTCATTGCATGTCTTCCCTTTGGAGGTGCCTGCTCTTTGGGAACTTATAAAATAGGAAAGAGAGTGCTAAGACAAGAGGTCTATTTTGAGGAGAATCCAAAAAAAGGACCTTCAAATTAATTGTGATGATTTTAGCCTAGAAACAGGTGCAAGAGGGAGGTTGAATCACTCCGTGCCCTTGACTGCTCTGCTAGGGCTGAAGTTGCCTTTCTCTTACATTCTGCCCTTGAAGATCTAGCCCCACCAGCCCCACTGTGATGTCCCTTACTAAAGTGTCCCATATCTCCTCTAGCCTATATATTCTGTTCTCTAGGGACAGACTTGATACCCAAGCATCCCTTGTCCTGTTACTCTAATACCGCAGATAAGTGAAATCCTGGGGAATTTTTTCTGTGTTTCTTCACTTTACACTAGATCTTCCAGTTCCATCCAAGCTCAGTGAACCTGGGCATTGGTGGAGGGATTGGTGCTGGAACACTGGATGCCTGAAACTCTCTGGACACATTTGTAAGTCACTGCCAAAACGAAAAAGTTAATTGATCAACTTAAGTGTCCTGAATTTCCTTCCTCCTCATATGCACCACCCGTGTTGACACTGAAGTTCAAACAGCTGCAAAGCTGAAGTACCAGGGTTCAGCTTCTGGCAAGGATCCCAACAATGCTCCCACCCAGACAGTACCTTTAGGCAAGTTATTAAGGACACTTCTAACTCATACCCTGTACCTGACACCTCCACCCATCAACCACACCCTCAGTTTGTCACCTCTACCTGTCAACCACATCATCGTGTCACCTCTACCCATCAACATGTCACTTTCATCTGTTAACCATACCCTCAACCTGTCACTTGATCCATCCACCACAACTTCAAACTGTCACTATTTTTTTGTTTTGGGGCCACTTCTGGTGATACTCAGGGGTTACTCCTCCTGGCTATGCACTCAGAAATCTCTC
Organism: Crocidura indochinensis; assembly: GCA_004027635.1. Taxonomy (NCBI): domain Eukaryota; kingdom Metazoa; phylum Chordata; class Mammalia; order Eulipotyphla; family Soricidae; genus Crocidura; species Crocidura indochinensis. Next base: position 7,030 of record PVKC010044160.1, on the reverse strand, counting down.
CTGGCTTGGGGGACCATATGGGACGCCGGGAATAGAACTGAGGTCTGTCCTGGGTCAGCCGCATGCAAGGCAAACTCGCTGCCACTGCGATATCGATCCAGCCCCTCAAACTGTCACTTTCACTTGTCAACCACTCCCTCAACCTGTTACTTCCATTTTTCAATCAATGCATCAAACAGTAACCTTTAACTGCCAACCACATCATCAACCAGTCATCTCCATCTATCAATGACACTCTCAACTCATCATCTTCATCTGTCAACCACACCAACAACCTGACACTTCTAAAACCATCCCATCAACCAGTCAGCTCTAACCTGACAACCCTCCATCTGAGTCAACCACACCTCAGCCCATTCCAAGATTCATTGGAAAAAAGCCAATAATCAGATCCTGATGTCCACATAGGGCCTGAATTGTTCTGTGTCCCCAGAGAAGATGTCTTTCCTGCTTCCACTCCCTCCTACTGCAGCCAGCACATCCTCTGCTCAGCAAACCCTCCAAGTCCTCCCCACAATTGCTCTTGTGGGACTTTCATTTGCTGTGCATCCATTTCTAACAGGACCACTTTTCCACACTCATACTCAACTGGAATCTACATTCTCTTGGAAAATTAAGTAGAAATTTCCCAGAAAGCAGTCTGGGCCCCAGAGCATGACTTTTTTATGACAGCCCCTCAACTTTCTCTTGTCCTTTGCCTCCACTTTTGTGGCTCAGGACAGCATTGACCATCAATTCAGATTTCCTGTCCTGTCTCTGAGAGACAATCAGTATGAAGACTTGACTTAAGTCTCACTCCATTCATAGGTCTCTTTTCATCCCTTCAAGGTAAGAGTTAGATGACATTATCAGCTTTGTCTTTTGGGAGGACAAGGAAGAAACCAGGCAGCATAAAATAGGCAGATTTGTAGCATCTCAACCACTTGCCATAGCTCCCCAGGAACAGATTCTAGCCATGTAGAATCTACATGCCCTGCAAAGACCACTTTTTTATACCGATGATGCCAATACATGGTTAATTTTAACATTTGTCTCCATACAACCTTAATAAAGTATAACTATTATTATTGAAAGCACCAATCAAGAGAAGGACAGTTTCCTTTGATCTGTCAACTGGACTGCGATCACCAAGCAGATACAGAGAGGGAGGGCTGGGGCCAGACCAGAAATGATCTAAGGACCATGGGGTAGGGTGGGGTGTGAAGGGTGGTTCTTAACACACTGGTTATGGGCAAGGTGCAGTAGCAGAAACAATTGCACCCTGAAAAAATAATAATTGACACTATCATTAACCAGGTTCCCACACTAGTCATTAAGTTAAATTTAAAAATAAGACAATAAACATAGCAATCATATAGACCTCGGTTCTGCCTCATGCCCTCTCTGCCGGGTCAGAGCCACCAACTCAGATATTCTTTGCTGGAGGCTCAGCTCTCAAGTGGTGCCAGGACCATATTTGCTCAGCCAGAGTGAAGTTGAGCCTGAGTGCATAGATAAACCAGCTCCAGCCTGATGCAGGGAAGCATCCCTGGGAGCACTGAGGGATGAAGCTCCTTTCTGGAGAGGGAACCACACATCCTCTGTGTTCTCTAGTGGGACTTTTGAGCTTTAGAATAATGAGCTTCATGAGGTAGTCCTCTTCTCACCTAGGTGGTAGCAGGACTGAAACAGTGGGGCTCAAAGGAGGGGTAGTAACTCCTCTCCAGGCTCCCCACCTTGGACTTAGAAGTAGAACTGACTTCCACAAATCAAAGGAACCATTACACAAGAAAAAGGCTTTAGAAGTGCTGACAGGACTGTTCTAGGCCTGGCAGAGCCTGCCTCAGCCACCAGTCCCTGAGGATGAAAGAGGGAGAGTCCCACCACTCGCCTGATTTAGCTTCCTAGCGGCCTCCCAGACCACCTTTTCCTGGTCTCTGGTTCATTGCATAACCCCATGTACACTCAGATTTCAGCACTGCCTCAGTGTTGATCAAGGGTGAAAAGGAAGAGATCAATTAAACAGTAGGCACCTTCCCAGTCCTGGCGACTATCAAATATTCAGAGAGTTGTTGCTCTGGCTCTGCCTGAAATGCAAATGAGGATCCGCAAAGGCCCAAGCAAGGGCCATTTGGTCAGGGCTGTGAGAGTTGGAGAGAGCTCTGCGCTCTCAGGAAGCCAAGTTCCCTTCTCCTACAGAGCCCCATGAGGGGAGCCGGCCAACTGCACAACTTCCTGACTTCAGCGAGGCGCCGCCAACTGCACACGCACCAGAAGGGCTGCAATCTGGCCAGGAGGCTGCAGAGAAAACTTGGTACCTCAAGCTGACGTTCACCAGTAGTATCAGAATCTCTGTTTGCAGGAAAGTCTGCCCTTGACTAAGCTTGCAAGGCTTTGCAAAGTCTTCTCAACCAATCAACCAATCAAAGTTCTCTGGTCACCTTGTCATCAGTTGGAGAATGAGTTTGCCTGACCCACTTTCCTGAACCCTGGAAGCTGACTACCCTGGCTGGGACATGTGCCCCCTCCCCAATTTTGGTACAGAAGGCAGAATTCCTCACCAATAAAGGTTGGGTGAGGGACACTGGATGAAAGATTAAATCAGCAAACAGAAGCAGTTCACTTACTATTATGCCTGGCTTAGTACACATTTTCAGTACGTGACAACTATTATTAATGAGCATCGTATTCAGCCAGGGAGATGTATTTGGGAGGATTCTATAGACACATGTCTCTAAGGGATGATGATTATGGTTAGATTGGCGGTCCTCTTAGGATGGATCCGCATAGTTGTTGCAGATTTTATTTCCTCCTTGAAGCTGAACAGCCTGTGCAAGAGATGAATGAGCCTGTTGTCACTAGGGATCTGATAGAGGTGAAGGTACATCATGGGAGTTTGTCTTCATGTCCAATACTCCAACTTGGTCATGATATGGACATCTCAGAAGACCTGAATCTCTAGCAGCAGCAGTAGCAGAACGTATGAAGACTGTTCTGACCAAGCACCAGGCCAAGGAGAAAGGCTAAGTGATAACACAAAATGGGTCATCTGGTCTTCCTGAGTTCACATCGCCTTTGCCACACTCACATCACAGCAAAAATTCCACATCTGGAAAGCAGGCACAGATTATGTGAAATTTGTCTGAGGACAAATAGATCCAAGAATGGCAGAAAGCTTTGCCTTTTCTATTTCATAGGTGAGAAAACTGAAGTCCTAACAGGTTGGATAAAAACTCATGGCTGCTGAACTGGAACTTGAACCTCTCCCCAACACTGTGCTTCAGGCTAAAGAAGTCCAGTGACAGAGATGTAGCAATTTCTGAAAATATATTTGGTACTGAATACTGTGTTATGGAAACCAGGATGACAGGAACATTGATCCTGTCCTGCCCTGGGCTACAGACACTGTTTCTGGTCTGAGTATAGGGCTGACATATACACAAAAAGGACTTTGTGCATGTGCCCTCATGTCTGGCACAGTGACTTATTCCTGGACATGGCTTTATTGACTGAGTCTGAGCCAGAGGCGTTTTGCAGGGGTGAATATCAACATGGATGTAGGTGAACAGGTGAAATCCAACTCAGGCCATTTTTATTAAAAGAATTTGCATCTTTGAGGATGTTATTATGTGAAGGCTGTGATGGGTAATTGCTTTTCGTTGGATTCCCCCTGTGATATTGTTCCCAAACTGCCTGACAGACTGACTCCATGGAATAACTGTTTTAGGGAATCTTCTTGAGGAGAAAGCTTATGAGAGACAGTTTCAGAGATGGCGAAGGTCAGTACAAACAGGAACACCATCTTCCCATGATTAGGGGTTACTCTCAGTTTGAGTCCAGGCTGTCCAACCACCCTCACAGAGAGGGAGTTAAGGGAGATTATAGTTAAGGGAGATCTTCCAGTTAAGGGAGATTACTTTTATTGCTTGCTGTGTTGCTGCCGAAATATTCCTGTGCTTATTCCAGTGTTTATGCTTATCTTCTCCCTGACACCTCAAGTCCCTGACTACGCTTCTGCTATGTTCCTGGTCCTTCCAGTCCCTCCTGTCCTATATAAGCATTGTTGGAATGGAATAAAGTATCTCTGTTCATCATCTGGGGACCCGGTTTTTCCCAGTCATCAGCTGGAGGGAACATACTTGGTCCCAAATGCACTGGGCTGATGGAAGTTGACCCTTTCTGACTGACTGGGTCAACACACTTCTAAGACCTGAAAGCACACAGAGAGTTTGTGAAAGAACCTGCACAGAGGTAATAATACTACCACTGAAAGAACAAAATCAAGGCTACGTTGTAGATATGTACTGTGCTCCAGTATTATGGAGGAGGGAGAAGGATCCATCTGAACTGGCTGTTACTAAATTTTCTGGGAGACATGTAAAGAACCCTTTTTTAGAGAGTGCTGATCTTGGGCATTTCTTTTTTCTTGATCATCCATGCAGTTTACCCAGAAAGAAGCAAATCCTGAACTTGTTAAGTAAATCAGGGTTCTTCATATTCACCTTCACCAAAGTCTGGGTCTTGCCTTCATAAGTCTGGGTCTTGCCTCCTCTTCAAGGAGGACGTGGTTGGGGTGCAATCAATGTTGTTGTCACAATGTGTATTCAGACCAAGCTAAGTCTCATACACATACCAACACACCCCAGTGGGCCTGTCTTATGGTGTCATGTCACATTTCCCCTTCTTTTCCTCCTTCCATTAAAAAGGGGTTTACTGTTATGTAGAAAACATATGTGCTATAGCTCTTCCATTAACCCATGAAATCAAACACTAATCATTATGACTCATGGCTGGTGACTGGAGCTAGTAGGATGGGGTAACTTTTCTTACAGGAAAACTATTCTTAATGCCATGGTCAAGATCTCTGCTCTGCATTCATCTATGTATTACAAAAACACATAGCATGAGAATAATATCCAAAGACAATAGAAATTATGGTGGGGGAGTGCAGTGAGGGCAGAGAAGGGGCCATTATGACAATGATAGTTGGACAAGAACTGGGTACTATAAGGAAGTAATTGATATGTATAAACCACAGAGTCTAAAAGGAAGATACACACACACACATACACACACAAACACAGGGGGGCAGGGGAAGCACAGATACAAACTGGAGTGATGGGAGAGAAGCTGGGAAAACTGGTAATTGCTGGCGGTAAATGAACACTGGTGAAGGGATGGGTGTTGGAATATTGTATAATTGAAACTCAACTATCAGTAACTCTTTAACTCTATCTCATGGTTATGTAATTAAAAGATTTTTTTTTGTTTTGGTGCTAAACCTGACCACGCTCAGGGGTTACTCCTGGCTCTGTGCTCAGAATTCACTCCTGGCAGGCTTGGGGGAATATATTGGATGCCAGGAATTGAACCACTGTTTGTCCTGGGTTGGTTATTTGCAAGGCAAATGCCCTTCCATTGGGCTAATGCTCCGACCCCTGAAAGAAAAAATTTAAAAAGATCTTTGTTCAGTGGTGTTGGCACAACTGGTCAGCCACTTGCAAAAAATCAAACTCAGACCTCTAGCTAACACCATGCACCATGGTCAAGTGAAAATGGATTAAAGACCTTGATATCAGACCTGAAACCATAAAGTATATAGAACAGCACATAGGTAAAACACTACAGGACATTGAAACTAAAGGCATCTTCAAGGAAGAAACAGCACTCTCTGAACAAGTCAAAGCAGAGATAAACAAATGGGACTATATTAAGCTGAGAAGCTTCTACACCTCAAAGGAAATAATGCCTAGGATACAAAAGCCACCCACAGAATGGGAGAAGCTATTCACCCAATACTCATCAAATAAGAGGCTTATATCTAAGATATACAAGGTACTCTCAGAACTTAAATAGAAAAAAAACATCTAACCCCATCAAAAAATGGGGAGAAGGGGGCCAGAGAGATAGCATGGAGGTAGGGTTTTTGCCTTGCATGCAGAAGGATGGTGGTTCAAATCACGGCATCCCATGTGGTCCCTTGAGCCCACAGGAGTTATTTCTGAGCATAGAGCCAGGAGTAACCTCTGAGTGCCACCGCTGGGTGTGACCCATAAAAATGAGGAGAAGAAATGAACAGACAATTTCTCAAAGAAGAAATATAAATGGTCAAAAAGACACATAAAAAATGCTTCGCATCACTAATCATCAGGGAGATGCAAATAAAAACAGCAATGAGGTACTATCTCACACCACAGAAACTGACACACATCACGAAGAACAAGAACAATCAGTGCTGGCGGGGATGTGGGGAGAAAGGAACTCTCATTCACTGCTGGTGGGAATGTCATCTAGTCCAGCCGTTATGGAAAACAATACGGAGATTTCGCAAAAGACTGGAAATTGAGCTCCCATTTGATCCACTATACAACTTCTGGGATATACCCTAGGGACACAAAAATACAATTCAAAAATCCCTTCCTCACACCTATATTCGTCACAACACTTTTTACAATAGCCAGACTCTGGAAACAACCAAGATGTCCTTCAACCGATGAATGACTAAAGAAACGGTGGTACATATACACAATGGAATATTATGCAGTCGTCAGGAGAGATGAAGCCATGAAATTTTCCTATACATGGATGTACATGGAATCTATTATGCTGAGTGAAATTAGTCAGAGGAAGAGAGAGACACAGCATAGTCTCACTCATCTATGAGTTCTAAGAAAAATTAAAGACATTGAAATAATTCCCAGAGTAGAAGGCTGGAAGGACCGGCTCAAGTGATGAAGTTCACCACAAAGAGTGGTAAGTGCAGTTAGAGAAATAACTATGCTTCTAAGCTAAGCAGCCTCTTTCCTGCTGCTCTGCCTCCATCCTGGCTGCCTATACACGCTCTCTCTTTCTCCTCTCCCTCCCCCCCCACAACCCTATTATCCTCTCTTCATGATACCCCCACCCATATTAGGTGTGGACAGGTCTGATCATCAGGTGAGATTAGCATATGGAATTGCGGAGGTGTAACATTGGGGAAGGGTAACAGGCATCTTCTTTCCAGGTCGAAGCAGGAATTAATCTGGGGAGTTAAGAACTGAGAGTGAAAGAG
>PVKC010044159.1:0-11569 GCA_004027635.1 Crocidura indochinensis | reverse complement strand
TTAAAAAACCACCTGCAACAGGCAGGAGGGGGCAAACAAGGAGCAGACAAGCAGAACATCTTATCTTAACAAAGCATTTTACTTGAAACTGTAACTTCTAGAACTTTATCTGTAAAGACGTAAAAGCATTATATCTAAAAACAATGGTTTATGATTAATTGTACTTAACTAAAAATCTACTTATGAATCAAACCTAGGACAAGACTTTTTCTTCTAAAAACTTGTTTCTTAGGATGTTAAAAACATATAAAACAAGTTCCCTCTCAGCTATGTTTCTGCATGGCCCAGATAAGCTCGTTGACTCAAGGAGTTTAACTATTTTCCTTTAGCTCAAGGACAGCCATCTGCAGGGTAACACGTACTCAGTGGAATTTTTCACAGAGCACAGGCTATGGCTGATGGACTCCATCTAGTATGGTCAAGCAGCTTCCCACACTCTTCTTTAATGAACTATCATATCTCTGAGACATCTAGGGTGAGTGGAGGATCTACTCAGGGAAATAGGAAAAATCTGATAATCTAATTGTGGTGACTTAAAGCGGAGAACCCTGTAAAACCACTTGTTTCTATGGAGAATATTGGGCAAAGGCTTAAAACAAAGTGTTCCCTTTAGGAGCCCAGCTCAGATAGAAAACAAAACTGTGACCACCTCAAATCTCCCCAGGTCTATAATGATTCCATTCATCTAGATATAACTGGTACTATTTTGGAAGGCCTGATATGAATCAACAAGGCAAGCAGCATTGGGATGCAGCTTCCAGAATCAACTACACTCAATTCATATGATTATTAACTAATCATGGCACCTACTATGACTTCAATTATTTACAAGAGACAAAATAAATGTAAGACTGTAGATATGGGACAGTGGGTAAGCCATGTGCCTTGCACACACCCAGTTGAGAACAATGTCTGGTATCACATGATCTCTCTTGGGTCCTGAGACCCACTAGGAGAATGACAGTGCCAGGATTAAGGCCTGAGCATATCCAGGTGTGGCTTAAAACTCCAAAAAGAGGGAAGGGGGAGGAAAAGAGAGGGGAGGAATGGGTAAAAGAGGAAAAGAGAGGTGTGGAGAGGAGAGAAGAGAAGAGGAAAGATGAGGGAGGAGAAGGGAAGTGAAAGGAGAGAAGAGGGCAAAGAAGGAAGAGAGGAAAAAAGAGGAGAGGAGAGGAGAAAAGAAGAAAAAAGGAAGGAAGAGAGAAGGAAGGAGGGGAGAGGAGAGGAAAGGAAAGGAGAAGGAAGGAGAGGGAAGGAAAGGGGGTGAAAGAAAAAGGAGAAGAGAAAAGGAGGAAGAGAGGAGAAAAGGAGAGGAGAGACGATAGGAATGTAGCTCTTTGTACCTCTTCTCTGTCCAACCCGGCTCCGATCAACAAGGAACCTCTCAGGACTCAGTGCCTGGTAAGATGGCCCCACCTGACCCATATGGAGCCAATCAAACTGGGAGATTGGGCACCCAGAGACGTTAAAGGAACAGCAGCCAGTCGCTCAACCTCTTTCTGCCTCTTCTCTGCCAACCCGGCAGGAGAGGAGAAGAGGGAGGGGAGGGGAGAAAAAGGGAGGGGAAGGGAGGGGAAGGAAAAGAAGGGAAGGGAAAAGAAGGAAAGGGAAGGGAAGGGAAGGGAGAAGATGGGAGGAAAATAAGCAACTGCAGAAAATGAATCATGCAAAGGTAAATTTTAGAGACATAGGCCCCTCCCCAAGACAAGCTCAAGTCTCCTTCCATTGAGAGTATTCCATTTCATGGAATGATATTGAGACCAAGGTCTTGGGTGTACAGTGGTGATGAATAAGCTCCCAAGCTGGCAAGATTCTGTGCATGCGCTGAGGCAACTTTTCTCAACCCTACTGACTCACCAAGACATTTCCACATTTGGTCCCCTTTTGACATACATGAACAATAGCAGCATGCTATGCAAAACTACATGAAAACAAAATTGCTTAGAAGGAAGGGCAATAGCAATAGCACAGTGGTATGTCATTTGCCTTGAAAGTTTTCAACCCAGGATGGACCTGGGTTCACTCTCCGGCATCCCATATGGCCCCCCTGTGCCTGCCAGGAGCAATTTTTGAGTACAGACTCAGAAGGAGTAATTCCTGAGCGCCACCAGGTGTGGCCCCAAAACAAAAACAAACAAGAAAAATTGCTTAGAGGGCATGTGAAAGTAGCTCTTTGCGTTTAGTATTTTCTATAAATTCTGTAACTAGAAGGGTCTTTTATGCTTTGATCTCTTATAAAGTTCTATGTTTAGGAAGGGCCAAATTATATTTCAAGGAACCCAGGCCTAGCCAGTGTCATCTCACAGCTCTGGCAGACTAGTCACACACATTTTTTTTCTCTCTCTCTCTCCAGTAATCTTTGCATAAAGCTTACCCAAACCCACATGGATTTCTATAATATCCAGAAAGAATGACAAGGAGTGATGGGATGTAGGTGGAAACTGCCTGAAGAAACCTAAATTGTAACAGGAAAAAAAATTGACATTTTAGATTTTAAATGTTACACAGTTTTTATAAAGCTTCAGTCAATTTATTTTATTTATTCTAATGAAGAGCATTACAACTGCTTTACTGCACTGAAGCAAGCATCGATCACATCATTAATCACACCTTGTGAATAGCCACAAATCAAGTTCTAACAGCAAGCACTGAATCAGAAGCAATGAAGCATAAACTCCTTCACAATTTATGATCTCTCCAATTGCATCTTTTCAACCATTAAATTGCAAGATACCATAAATTTTTATCTTCTTCACTTCAGTCACATTATTGATTCTGCCGTGTGAAATATAGAAGCCCCGTAAATCTTGACTATTGAATTAAATTTAAAGTCTCGACTTCAGAAAAGAAACCCAACACACTGCCAGGGCCGTTAATTTACACGAAGGAACAAATGATAGAAACATTAAAATTTAAATGGACAACAGGGATTCCTAAAAGCCATAGTGCTGTCAATCCTAGTCCTTGTCAACCTTGAGGGTCTTATTATTATTGTTGTTGTTGTTGTTAATTCAAATTTTAGAATGTAAAAAAAATAGAAAAAAATATAAAAGAAGAAGGTAGGTAGATAGTTACCAAGAGAAAGTAAGAGGCAGAGTCCTGAAAAGGAAAGTCTGCTAGAGGAGACACTGTGAAAGGCAGACAGTGGTGAATCACACTCCTATCATCACCACCCCATGTGAATCCAAATAGACCTCCCCTTCACAAAGGATACCCCTGGTCAAATAGATGCTGCAGTAGGGTGTTGACAATTCTGTGGTGGATGTGCCATCACCTCCATTTCTCATCATGCTCCCCAAAGCACTTACTTAACAAGACCCCTTGCAGTCTGGCTTCCTATTAGATTTGGTCATTGGGGAAAATGAGTAAAAGGTGAAGAAGTGAAAGTGATGCTAGAGTAATACTCCAGTCTCACAGTCTCCCTGTGTGAGGTAGGGGCTGGACCCTTTCCTGACTTCTACATGAGTGTGTGAGGTATGTATTTTTGTATATGTGTGTTTGTGTGTGATTATAAGTTAGGTGTGCATTGTATTTGTAAGTGTGTGTAAGTGCATGTGGTTTAGAGCATGTGTGGTTGAATGTGTGTGTGTGTGTGTGTGTGTGTGTGTGTGTGCCTGAGTGTACGTGAGGGGTAAAGGGGTATTCCACTCTTTTGGGAGAAAGGCACACTCAGTGATGCTCAGGTGGTCCTCCTGGCTCTGCATTCAGTAATTATTCTTGACAGTGTTCAGAGGACTTTATAGGATGCTAGAAATCATAGCTGGGTTAGTTGCATGCAAGGCAAGAGTACTAGCTAGTGTATGATTGCTCCAACCCAGGGGGTATTTTTCCTTAACTCAAGTGTTCTCAAAGTCCCACAAACATTCCTCTCTCCCTTTGTTTTCTCAGACTTGGGTTACTACAAGTGGATTCCTTGTGCTCCTCTCCAAGTGACCTCCACATCTCTCTGAAGTAGTCAACAACCCACCCACATGAACTGTGAAGAACTATTTCATTAAATCTTTTTCAGTGGAGCATCTGATTGGAGTCCTGCATTCCCAACACAGAAATGGAGAAGTGTCCAAGGTTGGAATGGGGTGTGGACTGAGGTTGCCATTGCTCTGTAACCAGAGCAAAAACCAAAGAGATCCTGAAATGATTAAGATTTTCCAGTCCCAGAGAACAGGGGGCATGGCAGAGTGATGGCAGTTGTGGGTGTGTGTTGGTGATTAAAGACTGGACTTGAAGAGGAAAAGAGGCTACATTTATTTACATACTATTCTATTATGAACAGAGTGCCCCAGAGCCTGGGATGGGCTGGAGTACAGGTTGGTCACTAGCTCTTCTTTCAGGATCCCAAACAACCCTCTATACATGAGTCTATAATCTAAGGAAGACTTTATGGCTTCTAGTCTTACCTAACTTTCTTACATAGGAGATATTAAAATATATAGGAAAAATATATCATGATTCCAGAAATAATTTACTCATAAAAAATGTATCTCCAGCCCACACCACTTGCATTAATGGCTAGGCTGACACTCAGAATTGCACCTCGCCTTTCCATTCAGGGGTGTCCCTGCTGCTCTGAAGACATAGAAGTAATACCCTGTTGTGACATGGAGGTGGTTTCCCATATCTCTCTCTTTTTTTTTAATTTTTGATATACAGGTACAATACCCATCTCTTCACTGCACTTTTCCTGTCCCGATGGCCCAGTTTCCATTCCAACATTCTTCAACTTGCCTCTATGACTTCTCTCTCTTTCTCTGTCTCTCTCACTGTCTCTGTGTGTGTGCGTCTGTCTGTCTCTCTCTCTCTGTCTCCTTGTTTCAATACAGAATTGAAGGAATATCATGCATATCACTTTGCCTCATTTCAACACTCAGTTCTTGTTCAGAGTGATCAATTCCAGCTCTCACTGTTATAATGGTTCCTTCTCTGCCCTCACTTCACTTCATTCCCTGTTTGTGGCAAGCTTCCATTTCTAAGCAGTGGTACAGTAACAGTCTTTCAATCTTTTGCTTGTCATTTAATAAATGATACACTCATTTCTTTTTACAATTTAAATCAAGACTTTAAATTTTTTTTAATTTTAACTGGAAAAAATGGAGGTTTTCTTAAAGATGGAAACCTCTGTGAGAAGTCCCCTCCTACTCTCACAGGGCAGCAGCCAACTGAGTATTGCAGTAAGTTGTGTGGCACGCACGCACGCACACGCGCACACACACAACACACACTCACATAAACACACACACACACACACACACACCCTGGGGAGAGTTGCTGCTCCCAGTCAGAAACTCCCTTAGGGCCGATAGGCTTGGTCTGCCTGCCACTGTAGTAGGTGAGATTCTATTTAGATTGTGGTGAGGATGAAAAAAGATTGTGAAGTACACTGGCATGGAAATTGCATCCCCTTCCCATCAAGGGAGGTGGGAATATTAATAAAGGCCTCAGCCCTTCCCTTTTTCTTTTAGCCTGGGGGGTATCAATTCCTGATTCTTCAGCCTCTCTATAATCTCAACAGAATAAGTGCTAGAAAAGCTTAGATTTCTCTGTGGTCTCCATCATGACCTCAACAACTGGAAGAACGCAGGGTCTAAGGGTGAGTGAAAGAGAACAAGAAAACATCCAGAGATGAATATTTGAATATATAGACCGAGGTCTATATAACTCAGTAAATATGTCCTTTCCTTCTGACGCCACACACCTATTTGATGATGGTGCTTTCCAAGAACCACAGTTTATTTGTGGTGTTTGCACATCCTGAGGCAGAGCTTGCTATAGTTCTTTTACACATACTCACCAGAAGTGCATAGACCACATATAGATCATTATATCCTCAATTGTAAACCAGAAGCTTCCAGAAAGCAAAGCCTGAAAACTGAATAGGGGCTGAGTTCAGTGTAGATAGAGCCCCAGGAATTAAGGGCCTCCTGATTGCAGGAAGATGCTTTTTGCTACTCAGCAACTTATAATTGTTTCTTTGGGTTTTTTTCTTACTTTTCATTCATTTCCACTTCACAAATTCAAGTTAAATAAACATGTTCTGAATCACTTTCTTTTATATTTTTATTAATTTTATTTCCATATCTGGCATCCTCAGAAGTTACTCCTGGCTCTGCACTCAAGAATCACTCCTGGAGGTGCTCAGGAATGATATAGGATGCTGAGTATGGAACCCAGTCAGCCACATGCAAAGCAAGTGTCTTACCCACTGTACTATTCTTTTGGCTTCACTTTCTTTTATCTTTTAAGTGGCCTTTCTATTCTGCCTACTAACTCTTTCTGTGGTCTTAAGTTGTTTCAACCTCCAGGTTTCAAATCAGAAGAAATCAAATGAAGTTTTTATGCATTTTCTAAAGCCATAAATCTAGTTTGAATTCCAAAACAGCCCTAACATCTTTGAAATGTTAATAACCCTATAAAAATATTCACAATAATCCAAATTAAATGATTAATGTGGCATCTTACCCATGAAAGCTTCAACTTGAGACACAGGACTTTGTGACATTTGCTGTGTGTCACAAGTTTCATTTTGGAAAATATAGATGATGAAGAATGTCACCAATAGAGTCAAGTTTTGAAATAAACATCCATGATTTTAACTGGCCACAGTTACTTTTCAACATGGCTTTTGTACAGACAATGGGGAGTCATGGTTGTAGGGTGGCTGATCAGTTACAAAATGTTCTCCCCATTATCTTTACTCATCAACTAATTAACCCACAAGGCAGCAGATCAGAATGTTGGAAATTATTTAATTTAGCTATTCAAACTATTTTAAGATTAAAGGGACAAAATATCCAAGATATATAAAGTACTGAAAAAAATCAGCAAAGAAAATCAACTCAGGCCAAGAGCTAGTATAGTATTTATAGCACAAGCCTCACATTTGCCCAACCCAGATTCAATTCCTGGCACCACATGGTCCACAAGAATAACTGGGTGTGGTCTTGAACATCTGGGATACCCTGAATATTTAAGCTCTGAAGTCCCTTGCACTGAACCCAATGGTCCAGTTGGCCAAGAATTGACCAGTAGGGCCCCTAGATCTGAGTTTCCTTCCAAGTAGCACCTTGAAACAATGTGGAAAAGAGTTTAACAAAACTTTGCCCAAGAAAACATGCAGATGGCCAGCAGATATATAAAAGCATTCCTCAACACTGATATTGAGAAACATGCAAATCAAAATGACAGTCAGATCTCAACTCACATGGGCACAAAAAGCCTGTATTGAAAGGCCAGAAACACCTAATGCTGGTAAGGATGCTGTGAAAAAGGAGTTTTCAATTCAATGAGTTATAAACTGGCTCAACCTCTATCTCCAAATATTAAAATTAGAGCTCCATTCAACCCAATAATTCCACTCCTAGTCCCACTATCCCAGTGATATAAGAGCACTAATTCAAAGAGCCATTTGCATACCTATGTTCACTGCAGCACTATTTACAAGAGCCAAGATGTAAGATTAACTCAAGTGCCCCACCACACATGGATGGATAAAGAAGTTTTGTATATATATATATACATATATATATGTAATTGAACATAAATAGATGTATAAGTGTATTTTGCAATTTGCTACCACATAAGTGGAGGATGTCATGCTAAGCAAAATAAATCAGAAGAAAGGAAAACAAAAAGTAGATGTATAAACAGAAATCAAGACAATATACAATGGGCAATTAATGCCCATCTTTAGACTCTGGTGACAGAATTAAGGTTACCTAAAGTGAGCAGGAGGGTAGGGAAGGTCCTATGAGCCATGGCAAAATATTGGCACTTTGGTGGTAACATAGTACTCCTAAACTATATAAATGTTTATAACATTGTGAATTTTTGGTTTTAGATACAAAAAGGGCTTGGAGAGATAGTACAGTAGGTAAGACACTTGCCATACACTAATCCAACCTAGGCTTGATTCTCAACTTTTCATATGTTCCCTCAAATACCACAAGGAATAATTCCTGAGTGCAGAGCCAGAAGTAACATTTGAGCATCCCTTAGCGTGACAAAAAAAAAAAAACTGAAGAAAAAAAGGAAATAAATCCAAAATGGAGTGGATGTTGGTGGGGAAATACAGGTATCTCAGAACTCAAGGACAGGAAGGACTGCTCATCTCATGAACTGGATGTGAGATATCTCATGAGGAGATGAGATATCTTCTTCAGAGGCCACTCAGGAGAGCTGAAGAATCTCAGTTTAGCTCATCTTCCTATTTCTCCTGCATCAGGAACTATCTGCAGAAAAGAGCTGCCCTGTAACTTACAGTATCCTACCTCTTTCTCTTCAGAAAGTCAGTCCTGGTTCCCACTGCCTGTGAGAGACACACTGAATGGTCCCTCTCAAGTAGATGTCTCCATCACAGTTTAGCATATCAGAGGAAAGCAACACTATGAACCACCTATTGTTTGACCTTCCAGTTACATTAGCTCCTGGTAGATGGGACTGAGTGCTACAGAAACCATTCAGATAAACATAAGTGAAAAGAGCAACAGTGTGGGTAAAGACCTGAATTATCTTGTTTGCACCATTACAGAAAGCTTCAGATTTGTTCTGAGTAATTTGCCCATTGCTGGGAAACCCCATGTATGGAAAAAGACCAGTTACATAATGTAGGAGGGCCCAGTTTAATTGAAAAACTTGGGCTGTTTGCTCAACCAGTGACTAAAAATGTCAAGATGGTAACAGCAGAAGAATAAGATCCTTCCAAGTCCAGCATATAAGGTAACCAAGAGACTACACACACCTCTGTGATCCTAGTCCCACATGTAGGTGAATCTTTGAGAAAGAGGATATAATTAGACCAGTTCTCCTAAAAAACATCTATTCTAAGCCAAGGCTGCTCTCTTACCCTTCTTGTAGGTTAACTCTGACTAAGTGACTTTCTCAGACTAGCTAGGTAGTATGTAGGCTTTCTTTTCTTGTTTGTTTTTGGTTTGGAAACAACACCTTTAACCTGGGCACTGCTCAGGACTTATTTCTGACTCTGTGCTCAGGGATCATTACTGGTGGGAACCTGGGGCTGGAGGTTTGGGAAGTGAATCTGGGTCAGCCATATGCAAGGCAAGAACCCTACCCACTGTACTATCACTCTAGCTCCAACATACAGACTCATGAACCATCTCTGCTGTATTTTTAAACATTTCCTTTAAATTCTACTATATTCTCTTTCCCACAACTTGGCACGTACTAGATACACAGGGTACATAATAAGATATTTATGGACAAGATTCTAAATTCTGAAATTAACCCACTCACTCTCATTCTTCCCCATTATTATACTTTCTAAAAATATGTTTTAATTTTTATTGAATCTCCTTGACTTATAAAGATACATCATAGTACTTTATACATAACTATTCCATTATAATTCCTAGAATTCTTTCAAAATCCCAGACTGAGAACCAAATTTATACTTTCTAGGAATCATCAAAATTTTAGGGATTAAATATTACTCTCAGGTTCTTTCCCCTCAAGGGGTATGATAATTCTCCTCCCAAAAATGTGTTTTCCCTACCTTTTACTTTTAATAAATATAATTGAATCAGTCCTGGGTAGGAGCATCTGGCCTCGGGTTGCCATGTGGAGATTTTTTTGGTCTGGAGGGCACATTTCTTTCCAAGGGTCAATGAAATAATCAAAACCTAGTCCCTGGGGAAGAAATTTTATGGTTCTCATTTATTTGATCCACAATCTACTAAACTCCACGCCATAGTCAATCAGCTGCAAAATAAAGAAGGCGAGCACAGCTAGATTGCTCAAGAAAAGGCAAAATCCATTGGTTCCTGGGCTGGTTAAGTTAGAAATAGTTTGATTAAATCTAAGTTGGGAGCCCTTGGGGCTTCAATGGAAATGCCCGGTAGTTGGGAGCTCACTCATTTATTTTTCTCACAAACAGAAACCGCCTTTTGAAATGATGAGATGAATCCTAGTTAACTGGGTTTCCAACCCAGGCAATGGGAGAGATTGGCAGGCTCCGAGTGTCAGAAAAGAACAGCAGGAAGGTAATGAAGGGACAGCACTTTAGAAGCGCCGGGCCGAGGCTCACAGGGAGAAAGTGTCTGTTCAGAGGTGCCCACCACTGCCCCCACAGCCACCCAGGGCCATCTCCTCAGTGACCCACCCCTCTCAGCTTGCACATCACTGGGCTGGCCCCTCCATTGATCTCTAATGTCTGCCTTGGCTAATGTAATTGGAATGTCAAAGAATAAAATGTGGTTAGTTACGCGTTATTCTGTTTCTCATAAAACGCACCCTTGGACAGAGGGAAATCAGGCTTTGATGAGACTGTCGCCGGGCTTCTAGAGAGCACTTATTTCCACACGTTCTCTCAGAGACATTTGAAGCATTGGAGACTACAAGTAGAGCATGAATTTAAATGAGTGGTACTATGGTCAGCGGGTTCTCAGGCAGTTGTGTGAACAGAGACTCAAGATGTTCACCATAGAAACAATCACACCCAAGGCATCTGAGAAGCCCACTCCCACCTCTTATAACAAGAGGGCAGGTGGGAAGGAAAGGCTTCCTCTTTCACTTTGCCTGGTGACACCACACAGCTATGACCCACACCATATGGCACAATCCCATCAACACTTCTGCACTATATACGCCCCTTTATTCTCTGCTGCATGGCCAGGACCCATCTCAGGGTCTGACACAAGAAAGTGCTAATAAATGTGTGCGTTGGGTCATTCGAGGAAACCATAGAAACTCAAAAGAAAGTCATGTGTGAAAGGGTTAAACTGGCAGGGGAGGTATCCTCTCAATGATACTACTCAATAGATGAAGAGAGAGAAAATGCACATTTGTGTTATTCAATTTTATTTTGTTTATGATCCTAGAGGATCTGTGTTGAATGGTGAGTTAGAGTAAAGCATGAATCAGGAAAGCCTGGGTCTCTGGTCCTGAGGAAGAGCAAAAAAGTGAAAGGAAGTTGGAAATGGTGTAAATATGGGCCAGAAACTCACTTATTCCCTTAACAAAGTGACCATCCCTGTCTTCAAGATAAATCACATCTAAATGGAATGAGAATGATTAGCAAGCACCCAAGAAGGGCCTTTGCACAAGGCCAGGGCCCCTGTGGGCTCTCACCAGTGGACACAATGATCATGTGCAGAGGTTGGTCTTTCAGTTCCATCAAAGTTAGACCTGGTAAGGCCTAAAGGTTCCCTTCCACGACCACCAAGACAGGTGGCACCCAAATTCCAGAGCAGGTGGCTGTAGCACTTTAATTTTGCTACCAATTTCTTTTGTGAGTATATTTAGAACTATTTGCTCTTAGAAAACCCATAGAGAGAGACTCTAAATTCATCTTTCTTCAAAAGTAGATGTAGCCTCTTGTGAAGAATAATTTGAGCATGAAATGGTTTTCCTGTCTAGTTTCAGATGCTTCTATGAATCACCAAGGTTGGATGGGGTTGCAAGCATGTCAAAGCGAATCCTCCCACTCCCATTGAACTGGTCTGGAAAAACATCCATAGAGACAGCAGTTGCCTATTAAAACATGATAGAGAGGTACTTTGTCCAAGAAACTCTCACACACACACACACACACACACACACACACACACACACACACACA